>OMLF01010287.1:0-17439 GCA_900302615.1 Holocentrus rufus
AGTTTTTATCAGTGTGTTGGATGCTGCAAAGACGCACAAAGGAAAAGCTTCTTTGGGCTTAAAATGATTTGCGTCCCTGGGCGTGAGGCATAATGACATTTATGTATAACATGACTTAGATTAGCATGTTTGGGTCAGGAGAGTATAGGGGGTAAAAGTGACTGTGCTATCATGTTAATTACAACCACAGTGCCACCTTTTACCCTCCCCTCGCGCTCCGGGTGTATTCCTCCCCATGAACCTCAGTCTAGGCGGTTGCCAGCATTCATCAAACTCTCTGGCCGGGCGACCACCATTAAAAACCCCCATAATTCTGTTAGAGGAGAGCGAGTTTTAAGATGTATACATAGGGGACAGGGTTATGTTTCTCAAATCTCGTGACAAGTATGTCCTCTGTAGCCCGAGGCAGCAGAGCACTCCAGAATTCTAGAACCCAGCTGAGTAAATGCATTCCAGAATTGTGGGTAAGAGGAAGAACGTCTGCGCTATGATCTCCGAGCCGCCCCAGGTAACAGTGTTTATATGAATTCTGCGTCAAGAGAGCATAAGATGTAGAGGATTATGGGTATGTTATTTGCTGAGGAATCGGAATCTCCTGCAAGTCTGTGTAGACGTCTGTGTGCTGTGTTTACCGTGGCTTGCTTAATTACGTTGGGAGGGAGGAAGTCCATCCGTGCACGAGCACAAACGCTGAATCACCAACTTTCAGGGCAAAACTTTGAAATCGCAGCCACATCAAACCAAAAGAGCCACCTGTCCCTTTAAAAAAAACAAAACACGCAGGGTAATATATGAAAGAAATATCACCAACAAATTTTGAGTCCTACCTCGGCCAGATATCCGTCCATTTCGTCTTGGTTCACTTGCAAGGACCGAAGTAGTGGAGAACAGCAGAAAATAGCATCAGCTCGCTGTCTTCTACACCGTGACTGGCTCCGCTCGCTGCTCCTCTGCGAGCACCCTGGGGTCCTAAAACCTCGTCCTCTGAACCTGTCCTTGGCATGACCCTGCACAGGAAATCAGTTCAGCCTGCTGGGAGTCCCAGGTCTGCCCTGCCGCCTCCCAGCTCGGGGCACAGACAGCCTGGATAAAGGTGACCCCTCTGAGCCCCTATACACTCTCACTGTGCACCCTGTGGCCCTCAGGCTGCGAACTACTTCCACCAGCCCTGCTACCACCCCTCCTTCCACTGCATCCTCTTGGCCTGGTCATCAGTCTGCAGGGCTTTGTCACACCCCGTTACACCTTACATCCTGCACACACACACACAAACACACACTCATGCCCACATGTACCCACAGTCTTGCATGAATACACACAAGTTTGTAATCAAATTGTTCTAGTAATGAGGAACTGGCCTGCTTTATTATGTAAAGTCAGACTTCGACTGTTGAGATCACCAAAAGTTAGCAAAACAGTGGCAGTACAATATACTGGCAGGGCTATAATGACATGCCTGTTGTGTGAAGGGAGTGAAAAGAAAGTTCTGACCTCCTCCATTGACAAACTGTGATCCTCCAACAGCATGTAGATGGAGAAACCATTAGAATAGATCTGTCAGATGAGCGCCAACATAGACAGTCAGCCAGTATGAAGCACAACTCTGTCTGGACTAAACATACACATTGTCAGCATATGCGTCCGTCTTCGTCTGGCTATCGCTGCCTGAGGCCTTTCCTCTCACGTACAGGGTGGTGATTCAACCTGAGGTTTGCATTAGAATAGGAGAAGGGATAGCTAATTTAATTACACACCATGAATGCACAAAGATGATCCCATATGCAGAGGCCGGGTTCCTCTCTGAGGCCTCCCTCACATCCTCTAGTCTGTGTCCAGAAGCTGCAGAGCCAGCTGAGGTTGTGACTGACAGCTGCCGACCCCGGGGTCAGCCGGCTGGAGAGGTGCATTCTGGGAGGCTGAAGCTGGTCTGTGAGCGCTCGGGGTGGAGGTTCGGAGGGGGAATGGGAAGTGGGGTCGTTGTCCTCTGTCTGACCTCGTATGAGGCGTCATCTAGCACACTGGAGTCCAGTGAGTGTTAGCAGCAAATCACAGTCCATAACAAGAGATGAGCTGTGTGCATTTGACAGTAACACACTGATACTGTCTTATCCTGACTAGCAATACTCGTAATAAAAGGCTGTTTTTAGTATGGATTGTTGCTTCGAATTTTTATCGTCTGAAAATTTTCCTCTCCACACAGGAGCATAAAAGTTTGAAAAGGAAGCATTTTCCATTCTTTTCTTTATGAGATTCACTGTTGGAAATATCATGACCTAGTAAGCCAGTCATTTAACCCCCTGCTAATCTTCTGCTTTATTTTAGCAACCCGAAATAACATTGATGTGTGTCAGTGTAATCTCACTGACAAATAATGACAAGGTCTTGCAGTCTCAGTTCATCAAAACATGGAATTTGTCTCCTACCATGGTTGATTTATCATAAAAGATTTGTTGCTACAACCCATGCTGTGTGGCTCTCTTAGCTTTGGCAGTCAAAAGCACTTAGGTTAAATCCAACACAGAACAACCATAAAACTGGAACTGTATAATATAGAAGGGGTTAGGCCATTGAGTTAGGCCTGCGAGGCCCAAAAATAGATAACTTGTAAAAAGTCAACATATACTCAGATCTTGTTTTTATTTTCCATTTTTACTGCTTGAGCATGATGCACATACAACCCATAAATGTGAGGCCTCTGGGTTGTAGTATACTTAAAAGGAGTTTTACTGTATATCAGAGAGGGCTGCAGGATAGATTTTGCAGTGGCAAGTCCATACAGAACCGAGACAAATGCAGGTGACATTTAAGCAAATTAAAATGACTGCTTCACCTTTTTGAACACTGAAAGTTAAGCTCAGTGAATTTCCTAGTGAGTGTGTGTAAGGCAGAAACCTTTCTCTCTGCAGACTACGGAACAGTAGCCCAGTGAGAGAAATACTCTGTGTGCAGGAACACCGGGTTATGAAAGCTCCGTCTATCGTGATGAATGTCTCTCTGCTCTGGCTGGCTCCTAATGAAGGACAGGCCGGTACAACCTCGCTCTTACTCACAATCTCCAGGAATCCGTAAACATGGACCATAGCAAAACCATCTGGATATCAGCTAGAGCTCGTCGCAGTGGACGCACGCCAGTGCTAAAAATAAATAATCCCTAAATGTGTTTAGAGTGGACGGGGACCCGTTGGCGAAGCGTCCCTGTGAATAGTGGTGAGTGGTGACGCACTGCAAAGTAACGCGTTACAATAATGCAAGGCTGCAAGGCTATATTACGTTCCCCAGTAGTTGAAAATGCAATTAAGTCATTACTTTTGCAATCAGCCGCTATAAAAGCCGCTATAGAAGCTGAATTACGCAAATTCTCCCCTTTAATCCCCCCGATATATGTTGATCTTCATCAAATTTAAAGTCGTCATTTACGTGGGCACACCCTACGGCAATTCCAACAGGAAATGACAGAAACATTTACTTAATTGGTGTAGCGGAATTACCACTAGCATACTTTGATTTGACCGCGCAAAGAGACGACAAAAACTTCGGACATAAAGGCAAATTTGGTTCCTCTGGCCCTTCACAACAGAGGTTAGTCTCATTTCTGGAGGTTAGACGACGACAGCCAATTTAATGATAAGGGCCCAATGGAAAAGTAATGCAGGCCTGAAAATTTGGCAAGGACACGCAAAGAAATATGCAAACGTTTTGAATGAGAAAGACATTTTTATTTTACTTTATTTTATTTTATTTTTTATTTTTTGTAGAGAGCTCAACACAGCCTTTGACCCGGGACACTGATCGAATTAGAGGTGGTCGAGCGCTGATCATACAGCACGGATGCAAAACCATGGGATTTTCATTATCCGGAGCCAGAGGACAGGAACCTCCTCTCAGGTCCTCCCATCCTGCAGACACTTGGCTCAGTGTCCCGCTTAACCCCTTCCCGGACCCAAGGCTCCAGCGAATACCTTGAGACATCACACACATGGGATCAAAATAGCACCTGCGAGGTTTGTTATACATCTGTTGTTGCAACGTTCATCTAAACACACTGGTTCAAATTACCTGAGAGGTCCTGTGAATGTTCAAGTGAAGTTTCTCGATGCACAGGAGGCAACGGGCCTATAGTCCTTCACAAGATTATTGAGCTATTACCTACACATTTTACTTTAAAACACAAACCTAAGTTCAACAACCCGCTTGAATTACTGTGACATTGTTGATGGCTTAATTGAATTGAAATTTGATTGTCCCGCCAAGGTTTTTCATAGCCTAAACAATGTAGACTTTCTGTGACATAATTATTCCTGTTTTGAAATATGGAATATCCAAAGGGCACACCGGCCCATGTCACCCCCCAGGAAACTTAGACAGGTAATTATTTTCCAATTATGAAAGTTGAATCCAGGTTATTTATAGCGCTTATTGTTCAGTGTGGCAGTTACTAGTCAAAATATTTATTTAATAGGCTAGAAATTACATTTCTAATTAAATGCATTTCCAGCGGTAGGCTAGTTTATGTAAACAAAGCTGTCACCCTAAACACAGGAAACAGTTAAACTCTCCATTTACAGCAATTTGGATAGTTATGCATAACAAATAGGTCAGAGTGTTTTTCATGGTCTCTACGTGTAGAGCAAGAACATGGCTGGAAACGAAATATTGAAAAATGATTTAGGCTATAGGAAGCCTTTTGATCATGTCTTCAGTGCCATTTGCCTTCTTGACAAATGCAGGGGGCTACTTGCAACACAATGATGCATTAGGCGATTTTCCAGAGAGAAATTTGAGGAATTTTTCACTCGTGATTGAAGGAAACAGAGTGTCTCTTCTGATTCTTGACTGCAGGATGGATGGACGCGCTGGTGAAGCAGTTCAGGGGGCTGCCTCAGCCTTTCTGACAGTTTTATGCCGCCAAAGAAATGTGCTGTAATATCTAATCACTAGGTGGTTAAATACTATGAAATAAAAGGGCGACATAAACAAATAAGTAAGTAAGTAAATAAATAATAAAATAAACAAATAAGAGCTGGATTGCATAGCCTATTTTTCCATTGTGGTTAGACATTTCATTCGCTTTTAGGCTACACTTTTGAACTCATATGTAGTCTAGGCTAATAGGCCTATCTTATCTTTGGGTAGCTGAACAGCTTAGGGTACCATGAATTAAAAGGACAATTTGAATGAATGAATGAATGAATGAATGAAGGCTGGGTTACATGGGTTACATCATGATTAATTGCATATAGGCTCTTATAGGCTTTTGAACCCACAATTTCAGCTCATAATTTCTCATCCGTATACGCCGTTCAAAATTTCACAAAAGTCGGTTATTGGTTTGTTAAATTATAACTTTACACAGTGACTATATTGTAAATTGCACCTTGAAATGCACGTCGCTTAGGGCGAGAAAAAAATGAAACAAGGCTGTAATATAAAGCTAGGAAAAGCCTAAATTATGGAATAGATATAAGCCTAATTATTACTGTTAACAAAAAGTTACAGGCGTCCTTTTCCAGCCAGACTGCTTGTCAGCCTATACATATCAGCTTATTCAGTTTAGACCAATTAGGCTCAAGACATATTTTTTAGGCAATTGTTTGTAGCCCTTTAGGCTACCTAAAACACATAAAATAGTTTTTTTCCGTTCACAAGCAGGAATGTCAACCTAACTCACCTAAAAGCTGTTTACCCGCGGCTTAATTTGGTTAAGGCTGACATGGTCGTTTACCTAAATTAACAGTGGCCCAAGTGGCATAAAAGTCATGCAAATTAATCTGTAAAAACAGATTTTTTAAAATATTATTAATATTGTTGATTTGTGTATTTATTTTTAAGAGAAAACACAAATGTATGCTTTTCTGAGAGTTGAATTTTGTCGACACTGCAGAGTTTTTTCCTTAGGATGACACGATACCGGAGTCCACAGTTTTCACACTTTTTGTCCTATTTGTTTATGCACATTTGCTGCGTTTTGATCAGTCTTGCCCGTGTCTGGCGGTCTGTATTGAGCTCAGGCATCATGACACCGACATTTGAACGACCAGAAACACAGGGCTTTTAATCGTGCGCCTCTTGACAGCAGCTGCCTGACAGGAGGACCTGTGGCTTTGGCAGCGGCCTCCGTCTCCAGCGCATCAAACGAGAAAACGCCTGACGCACAAGACATCTCCGGTAACCGACCAAGTTTCTCACATTTTTGCAGAAACCTGTCAGCTATATTCTGGATAAATACTTACGAGCAAAAAGATTTTTTTCTTCTGTCCGCAGCGCCTCACAATAAATCAGCCGAGTTTTGCAAGTTCAGTTGAGGGAAAGGATACCAATGAGCGCAGAAGAAATGCAGAAAAATCCAAAACGTAAAAAAAGAAAATGAAAAACGACGCGGGCACTTAATATTTCTATATTTCTCTGACAGTGTTCGTGTCAGTAAAGGATTTGTTGGAGTATGATGCCTAATAGATTTTACAAATTCCCATAATCCCATTTAATTGAGTCGAGGTAGGAAACCTCCATCAAATCTGGATTCAAGCAGATTTACAGATTAGAATTATAATAAGACGTGATAAAAATAAATAAAATAAAATTAGTTGTTTATTAAAAAGTCCTGACCTTTTGGAGTCTAGGCAGCGGAGGGGTGGTGTAGCGCGTGCGTGCGTGCTTGCGTGTGTGTGTGTGTGTGTGTGTGTGGTGGTCGTCATATTTCCCTCCTGCAGAACTGAACAGGAAAACAGTACAGTATGCCTGAGGCCCAGAGGGAGGACTTATAATGCTTCTATTTTTTTTATTGCTCTCTAATAACAGTGTGGTAGTGATACCATTCTGACTGCTCATCCAATAATTAGTCATACAGTGGCATCGCAGACCTCACAATGTCTGGCAAAGCTAGACTAATTGTATTATTTTGCATAGTTGAATTAACCCTAATAATTTAACTTTCTGACAAAATGTTTCAAGAAACATTTTGCAACAGTGGCAGCTGGTGCCCAGTCTGCTGACAGGAGAGACAGAGCCGAGATGATCAACAAACACAAAACCAACCTCATCATATTAACTTTTAAATTAGGTTCTTGTTCCCCTTGCTAAAAAGACTCTGGTTAGACTCTTGAAAGTGTTATTGAACCACAAGAGGGAAATTTTGGATCTCAGAGCACATGTTCCCACATGCCCCCCTGTCATTCTCAGGGTCGGAAAAAGAGATGCACAAACATAAGATATTGGTGAAAGCATGAGAGAACTGACGCTCGACTTAGAGGAGCGGTCCATATAGTATCTGCTGAATGCCAAACCCCCTGGTGCAGCGCAGCCCTTTGTTCCTGTCCAATCAGATACAGCTGTCCAAGCCAAACTCCACAGGGATAGATGGGGTCATCCATCCCAGCGGATGTGCGGGTCCGTCCTGCTACTGGTGCCCTGAGGGCCTGGGCACAGAGTGTGACCCCCCAAGACAGCCACCCAGACACTGGCCATGATGCATCCTTTTACCCACAACCCCCTTCTTGCAAGCATGGCAGCCAGCGTTTTTGTCTCCGCTCGGTCTCGCTGCTTCAAAATGTCTTTCAATGATACAGGGCATAGCTGCACGCACTGCAAACACTGGCATGCACATGCACACACATACAGCTCAAACACACATAAATGCACATGTACACTCATGCACTTGCTTTTTTCTTACTCTACTGTTTGTGTATTTCTGCAGTCTCTGAGCTGTATATAATAAAACACACACCAAGACTGCATCTTTTGCCATCAAAGCATTGCATACTGGCAGTCTGTGATCCGGGTGAAAGGCCTCAGGCAGCTGAAGCCGGCCTTGTCATTTGGTTATCAGAAGATCTCAGACAGAGCAGAGGATTGGGGGAAAGAGTCTGCCATCAGATTTTAAAGGAAGTCTGGCTCTGACACATCTAAATGGGACTGTCACAACTCAGCTGGGGAAGAACAGACCAGCATAACGAATCAGCATGAGTGGAGCTCCACGAAGAAAGGACATGTGAGAATTCTGCCTGTTTAGAGAGAGAAAAAGCAAATGACCTTGGGGGTTGAAGTGGCTGGATAGAAAATAAACTGTTTGGAATTACTCTGCACATTGAGGAATAGAAAGCAGCTGCAAAAATCTGAACTTACTTAGTCGATTTCTCTGTGATTTGGAAAAGCTTTCAGCAGGCACATCACACTAACCTCTAGGCTCGGAGTGCAAAAGCACGAGTAGTAATGTTTTCAACATGTCTGGGTTATTTAAAAGAGATAAATTATGTATAGGCTCTCCTGGAGCTTCAAGTAAAACTAAAACCGACTTCTAGCGTTGGCTGTTAGGGAAGTAGCTCCCCAGACAAAAAGGTTTGATGCACAACTCAGGTAATTCGAGGGACACGACAATTGATCAGCTAGGTTTTAGGGATTTAGGTAATGATAATGAAAGCTGCAGTGGGGTAGCGAGGCCTGAACGCTCCAGTAAACGACACACCGGAGACTACGTCCGCACCACGTTCCAGAAAATCTAATTTATGGCCACTTCGCAGCAGCTGGATTTGCACTTCCGACCGGGGGATACCGTTACCAAACACCATGGAGAAGGTTGATGGATATGCAGGAGTTTCTCTCTCCTCCTTCTCTTTCTGTCTTGCATGCACATGTGCACACATACACGAACCCTTACACACACACACACACACAAACATGACATAGTGTTATTCTAGACCAGGAAAAAATTATCAAAAATTTCACACCATATTGATCTGAATGTTCTTCTAGTTTTTACTTTATGTTTATGCGAAGTCAGTAGACTATACATGGGCGACACTTGAATGGGAATAGCACTCATTTTAAACATTTGTACATGTCATAGCCTACGACAATTCAATGAACATTTATGGACTTGAATAACGTTCTCCCAAAGCTAGACAACTGACACATTAATCTCTAATACCAGTAAGATCTACAGTCTGGCGCTGCTACATTCTCCATAAACTGCAGACTGACTTTGAGGACTGTTATGAACCAGCAAATCCATCCATATGATCAGAAATCACTCCGTACACTCTGACTCTCTTGTCGTCTCCTGTTAATTCTTCAGGGAGCAATGTGTAGATGTGGCATCACAGTTTAGGGACGGGGAAACTGCTCTGCTTCTGGTCATGGGAGACAATGGTAAATGTTCCCCAATGCAGGCGGAGCCGTACACGGGCATAGGAAAACCATACTTGACATCTGAAATTTAGTGGTATTCCACTGTATGGATTTTAAGCCTTGGCCTGGAGAGTATAGTCAGCTGCCACCACAATACGTTCCCCATAAGCCACAATTCAAATTCTGGCCAGGGAGTGTAATCTTGCAATCGCCCAGACTGAAAAAACACGAGCCACAGCCACAGTATTTCCACTTTATCTTTCTCTCCGTGATAGCGAATGCTCCCCTCAATCACAAGCCTCAGTTCTCTCGTTTTCCGAACTTCCGATCCAGCGCCTGAGATTAGAAAAACGTTTGGTAATCAGATAACCCAGACTAAGACAAGACGGTTGACATTCCCAGCCTTGGGTTTCAAATGTTTTTGCAACTTTATTTGAAACCCCTTTTACGGTGCATATATAATCTGGACATACATGAAACAACTTCAGCTTCAGCTTTGGCTTTATTTGTCCCTGAGGGGCAATTGATTCTGCAGCCCAGTCATATGCAAAAGACATACAAGATACAAGAAGAAAAGGGATAAACTGAATGCGGTGGACTGGAATAATCAGATAGCAGTGGCAATAATATCATCACTGATTGAGATCGCTATAAAAAAATTAAAAAATTAAAAATTCATACATCCTCATAGATATATACACACTCCCATATATTCACACATAAACAAAGTAATGATTGTTGTTGATCTAAACCATTTTTTACAGATAAATCATCAATTTCATGGCAGAGTAAATTAAGAAGACCTCTTTGTCAGCTGAATTGTTTGTGTAAAAACCAAATGCACCAAAATGTTCATGCTCGTTATTGCAAGTCCTTAGTATCAGAAGTGAACCGCGCAGAAAAGTGGAAAATAGCATTCCCAGAAAGGCTGAAGTCCAAAGCATTGAAAAGAGGGACGCCACTGTATGATGAAAAAAAAAATTTATTACAGCCTACATACACCCACCTCTGCAGCATCTTTAAGCTTTTCCAATACAAACATATAGGCTATCTGTATATGCTGAGTACCTGCAACACATTTCGAGCACTAATTCTTCCTCAGGCAGAAAACAATATCAGATATTGGAAGTGACCACTGTCCTCTTGGGTTGAAGACCTGACAGTGAACTCTGAAAGGCCAGCCAACCCCCAGACAGTTTCCCTTCAGGCCGAGTCTCCATTAGCCAGCCACATAGCCTGGGGACCAATCACCCTGGCTGCCCTCTCTCTCCCTCTCTCTCTCCCTCTCTCTCTCTCTTCCTCTTCCTCTCGTTTTCTCTCTCTCCAGGCTTTCTTTAGCCAGTGCTTTCAAGAGCTCCCTGTGTCACCAGACTGATTAAAACAAACACTGACCCTATTTTGGTATCTAATCCAATTGTGCTCTTTTTCTTCTCACCGGCCCTGGAGCACGCAGAGTATTAGGTGTCCTGGGAGCCACAGGGCCCCCCTCTGTGCCTGATCTTAGATTTCAAACACTCAGGAACATCACATATGGTGGGCAAAGAGTCAACAAAGTCTTATTAAACCCCTGTTTAGCATCCATGTGTAAACAGGATTTGGGATGCATCTTGATCATCAGCTTTATATTCCTTTGTTTGGTTGATGATGATAAAATGATGTGTGTGTGCATGCATGTGTGTATGTTGGTTATAGTTTGGGTGCAAGATAAGGGGATGAAAGGGTTTCAGCACACTAACCCTGTTAGTGAGCGCATTGGTTGGGAGGCCATTGAGAGAAGACTGCTGTTTATTGTTTTATTAACAAGGGCATGTTGGCCTCACCAGGTCAGGGCTTTACCTTTGACCCCGAGGAAGAAGACCACAGAGCGATAGCCTTTGTGCATCAAACAGGCAACTGTGCTTATATTGAGGTCTGTGTGCGTCTGTGTGTTTTGACAAAGTAAGCCTGTTTTTTTAAGAGACATTCTTCATTTTTTATTACATTTTGTTTTATGACTTGCAAGGCGGAAGCATACACATTCATGCAGCCTTTTCTCAAGAATAGTATATTTTTTTGCACATCCAAGTAATATGACATCTAATACTTGATTTTATAGCATCAATACTTAAGCCAGAAAGATGTTTGTTGTGTCTGGCCAGCTTTCTTCAGTACTAGGATACCATTACAATCTTAGAACTGTTGCATACAGGATGAGTGAGTTGACCCATTGATAATTTATATTTTACCATCTATTTGCATCATAATGAAACTCAAAATACCACAGTACAATCGATACGAGGAAAGCAAAACCATGAATTATGGTACAGAACTTCAAAGAAAACTGGTCAAAGGATCAGATGAATGTATATGGCGACTTCCTGGTTTGAAGTGATCCATTCATCCAGTGTGACCAGTGTTTCTGGTTTGTCCTGAGCAAACAAGAACAGAGGGTGACATTTGAATTTTTGAATTTGATTTATTTATTTATTTATTTATTTTTTGCACTGTGGCTGGACTGAGCTTCAAATCAGTCATGAATCACCTTTATAAACAATGTTGATTAAAAAAAAAAAAAAAACATTCATGACATTCATGGTACCATCTAGTGGCGGTTATAGGTCATGTCAACTGAAATCAAAAAGCAATGTGAACTGCACTCCCATCCGGTGTTTTTGATTTATGAACAGCTCGTACAGATTGGTTGACATTGGTCCATGCACTGTGTCTTACATGTAAATGATTAAAACCTAACTGATTGCATATGAAAGGTGGAAGTCTAATCCCATTTATTCTTTTTAGTATCACTGAACTGCATCAGGTAGCATTGCACAACTTTTATCCACATGCTGTTACTGTGCATATAAAAATCATCCAACAAATGTCTCAAACCCTGACTGAACGGTGAGATACAGTGATGCTTTTTGAAATAATACAAGCATAATCATCCTATTAAAATCATTTTCCTCCCAAGCTTGGCGCGCACTGGGAACCGGGAGTGTAACAACTTCATGCAGTGAGATAAACGGCCTGTCAAACATGCACCTTCAATGCATGGAAAGCAGCTTTGATTACCAGGAGAAACCATTTCGTGGGCTTGTGAAATACGGCCCATTACCTTTAGCCTTTTATAATAATCATTTGTTTTCCCTACTGTCAGGACCGGGACCTTGGAGTTACTATTACCTAAAACTTCAGTAGGCGAATACAGGTTGAAATATATGGCAACAATCATTCCCACTAATGGCCACGGAGCTCGGAGCAAAGGCGGTTTTTATAGAGCCCACAACTGTACGTCAGACCCTCAGACCAGCCAGCTTTTTATGACCAGGTCATTCCACTCTGTACTCTGTTGTTTATGGTTGCAGTGGCAGACTGTTGCCAGTTTTCATGGCTGTAGTGGCTGAATTTAACTCAGGCAAGATGCTCCTGACCCCTAAGTCTAGCACCCTAATAGCACAAATGACAATCTTCCTTAATCATCTGAACTGTCTGGTTAAAGGGACAGCCTGTGAGAAGTATGTCAAAATATGTGGCGTACTTCCTGCAGTTACATCTCCTTTGTTTCTTCCCTGGGAGGGATGCTGTAGTGTTGCTATAAGAGACAGCGTACTGCAAAATAGACATCATACTCTTGTCACCCCGCATTTCGATCGATTGTGAAACAGGGCGTGAAAAAAAAATCAAGGAATTAAATGAGAGGGAAACAGAAGGAAGGGGGAGGCGAGGGGGAGAATGAGACGGAGAGTAGTGATAATCGATGGCAGCCACAGTGCCATGGTGGAGACTAGGTCGTTTGTCTTCAGGAGAAAGAGAGAGAGAGAGAGAGGAGGCAGACAGACAGAGTTGTCTGCTGATGGAGCTGGCAGCGAGCCAGGCTCTGTATGAGGGCGTCTGAACAACAGCAGAATTTATCACGGCGGCCACTGGCCTTGTTACCGATGAAGACATGAATCTGAACATGGAGGGTTGATCAGTGTAGGTATGTTGGCCGTATCCCGAGCTCTTACCCTCAAACGTTTAACATTCACTGACAAATCAAATAAAGAGGCAACAACAGTGGATTTAGCAAACGCACATTCCTAAAAGTCTTGAGATATGTGCGTGTTTTTATGTGTGCATGAGTGTTTGTTTGCACACGTCTGCCCTTTATCCGCCTTTGTGTTTGTGTGCATTGCATACCCGCACATGTATGCCCCCACCGTGTATATATATGTACATATGTGTGACCTTTTAGTGTGTCTGGTGCGCCGGTTGCCACTCCCTGCTGCAGCCCAGATGGCAGCGAAGTCCTCTCTCCGCAGCAGAGGTCTCAGCAGCCTGCCTCAACAGCCGGAGAGGATATGGAGGGAGGGGAGAGGATTACCATGCTAATCATTCAGAGACATGAGACTGAACATGCAAATCTGTCAAAAATGGCTTTTCAGTGTTTATCGTTTGCAGATCTCAGTAGGGAGAAAACAAAACGGAAATAGAGCAGTAAAAGAGGCTAAATACCTTTTCAATAATACAACTACTGTACAATGTGGGGCAGGTGTTGTGAGATTAATGCATGTCATAAACCTGCCCTGACATTCATATTTTAGACTCAGGCATATGGAGGATGCCAGATGCATTCAAATGATCTCATGTCAGCATTGTATGGTCTTTTAACTCGTACAATACGGCTGCTACAATTCCAGCCAGTAGAGGGCACAAAAATATCACATTCTGGATGTTTTATGCATCATTCAGCATCATGCATGTCTGCATTTCCTCTGTGCATATAACATATCTTCTGCCTGTTTGACGTTTCTTATTATTTCAGGCTTAAGGATTTCCTACATGATACACAGAATGGGCTGTAATTCTGTTTCAGTAGTATAATCTGGATTGTAGGGGTGGATGGACCAATGAATGAATTGATGTATTCCTTAAATGCTGCATGGAATTAATTTCAGTCACATCAGTGATAATTTGGAGATTGCTTGCTTGTTTACACTTAAACCATTTTAAACTATAAACCAGCTTTGCAGATCAAAGCTTGATATTTTTCTGTGAGATTAGTGGGCTTCCACAAAGACTGTGCTGCATTACCCTTTACAAAAGACAGCCCTGTAACTACTGAAAGTATGAAACTGAGATAAATGCTTCAGAGGGTTCATTATTTACCATGCAGCCAAAAGCTTTGTGAAAATGTGGTGATTTGCATATTTATTTCGTGCATAATGCTTAACTTCTTTTCTTGCTCTGTCTTAACAATGACTAAGAGAAAACAACAGAATCTCATTGTTTGATCAAAACTGAATTTGCAGCCACTTTCTAATGTCGGATAAGCTTTAGGACTGAAGTCCCTGCAGTCTGATGGCTGAAGTATTATGAAAGGGAAGCCATGATTCACCCTGTGCCCTCTTTGTAAGGAGTGGCCTTTATAGCACATAGGTCCATTAGGTGTGCATCCATGTGTTTCTGTATGTACTCATGAATAAACCTCACTGCTTAGTTTTTCTGTACACTAGAGAAACAGGGTGAATTTTGCCTAAGGCTGGATTTACAAATACACTGAAGGCATCATGTTATTCAAACTGTAGTAATCATTCATTGGACTATATAATTATGGAAATTTCACTAATAATGTGAAGTTGAACTACTTTGGGTGCAACACGGATTTTTGACAAATCTCACAAGGGATAATATTGCCCTATCAAAATTAATTGATAACATAATTTCTCTCTTGCTCTGGATCGCACTGCAACCTTCTGCTGTGGTCAAGGCTGGTTAACCAAAATATAGAGACTACAACAACACAGGGAATTGAGTTAATACTGATGAACAATGTAGCACACACACACACACACACAGGCACAAATGCACACACAACATGCATATATGCACATCCACAACACAGATGACTTGAACGCCAGATTCAACTTGATTGTCATTACACAGAGCACAGCGACTGAGGTAACAAAATAGCGAGTAGCATCGACCTAATAAAGTAACATTTGAACTGACTGGTGAATCACAGGCCATTACCTCAGGGTACACACATTTTGACATTCATGCAGTTGACAGGGTCACAACGTTCAGGGTGCAAACATTTTGGTTGCAGTCTTTTATGTTGTTATATAAAAGATGGTGCATGCTCTGTTTTTTTAAGCGCTGCAGTGCCCCCTTGACACCAGTCACTGTGTATTAGTCATCGTGAGGTGGCAGAGAAGTGGCCCTTACAGTTGGAAGTGGACTTTTCACAGCCCACTGACTGGGTCTGAGGGCTTTTGCTGTATCATATCTTTATATTTACAAGTGGTCGTCAGATCATGGTCATATTTATAACTACACTATTGTACCAACTAGCTAAAAGCTCCATATTCAACCAAAATAAATAAGCATGGAAACACTCCTAACTGGTTTCAAGTAACATTTATTAGCACTATTTTCATTTGACTTTGCATATTACAGGATTTGCATTAAGCATCAAAGAGCAACAGCTACCACTTAATTGCTCTACCTTTTCTATCGGGGCATACAGGCTCATGCCCATTAATACAAACATGGACCAATGAGTTTTCATTATGCATGATAAGGATGAATGCATGCTGATCTATGAACTGGGAGCCAGTATTTATTTTACTGTACAGCCCTGAACAGCAGGGCTCTGAATGGCCATCTGGTGTATTTGAGAGAGATACCACCAGGCAGGACAAAGATCTAGTTCTGAGTGTTCACATTTACCCACAAAACCTGCCATCGGCCTTGTGGCTCTCACTGTCTTTCAGCCTCAGCCACAGCTTTGACCTTGAGATTTTGTTGCAACGTATGGAAAATAACAATTAACACAATTTGTTGGTGCAGCTGGTGAAATTACCGCTGCTTGAAAACAAAAAAAAATCTAACATTTGTTTCATTTCACAAGCCGTTGGTTTTTTCCCCCAGGGCATGCATATTCTGATTGGTTTTTGTGCAGAGTTTTATACTAAACTATTACATGACTAAGCCATTCAATACTGGCAGATCGGCTGCTTTCGTACAATATTTGCCTTGAATATCCTTCAGGGAACGGAGCGATCAGTGATGTGGCAAAGCTGGTGACACGAAAAGCTGTTCCATTCCCAGCAGCTCCTCTCTTCACACACCCACACACACATACTGCGGGCAACTGCAGGGCAATAAGGCTATATTAGCAATAAAAGCAAATTGCATTTGCGGTCTACATTACAGTATTTACTTTCCATTTGCACCAGTAAGCGAACAAGACCACATTATGTGAAAAAATATTATCGAAGATGTCAGTCGGTACACAACTTATGTTTATGTTGATATGATCCTTACATTTCTATGCATCTTCATCTCTCTAGACTGGCATGACAGACAACAACTTGCAAAAAAACATGACAAGATGAAGAAGGGCTATGAAAATCAGGGATGGGGGATGGAGGCGAAGGGGGAACAAGAGAGAAAATAATTCTTCATACATCTGAAGTTTCTGCTGACTTCTGAGACGCCGATGATGAATTGATGCAGCCTGGTGACAGGATATTGAAGTCTATTTTTGCTTCTGAAGGCCAACTGTCACCTATAAAACTTACCTAAGTAGGAAATTCGCCCTCCCTGCTCAGTCTCTTTTCATTTAATGTTTATATTCCGCAAAGATAGATTTCTTTGCCATTAGCAGTCTCTGGCCTCTGCAAATGAGAATAGACTCTGTTTAACCAAAACTAAATGTTGTCTGCCCTCTAATTCTGCCTTTGCTCGAAGCATCACACCCATGATGTGTTGACTTTGTGTTTAGCAGACAGCTAAAGCTCTGCTATTGATTTTACCGTTGCACATTCATCATTTGGTGTCGATACTCCCGCTCGCCTTTTTGTGGTCGTGACTTTTGTGTTTGTTTCCCTATCTGGGGAAGGGGAAGACGCCCTTATCAGATTGTTAATGAGGCTCTTGTCACTTGAACAGCAGGGATGGGTATGGCGTTTAATCACTGCCAAAAGTCGCGCACGTAAAACCCACGCGCGCGCACGTAATACGAGCGCACAGAATGGTAACCGCGAGCGGAAAAGCATCCTCGCGAGGGCGCATTTCTGCTCCGCGAGCACAAATGCGGTCTCGCGAGCACGGGGATGTGGCGAGCGCGCGCTCCACCCTACTCACTCGCTCGCAACTGCTCAACACGCTCGCGCTCGGGCCTCCTTGCTCGCTCGACTCTCTCTGCTCGCTCGCAACTGCTCAACACTTGCTCGCGATGTCAAGTTGACTTTTGTCACTGTAGAGGCGGGGACGGAACAGACACCGGCGGATGTCTCCGCTACTTTGATTGGTCACTTTGATTACTGACCCTGAGCTTTGATTGGCTGTTGGGGT
>OMLF01010289.1:0-16962 GCA_900302615.1 Holocentrus rufus
GGGAACACCACAGCTACATCACAACACTTTGGCTGTGACAAACCGCACTGATAACTTGCAAATGGAATGAAAGTTTGGATCTCCAGAATGTTTTTAACGAGTCTCCCTGGAGTGTGGCATAATGACTGTAGCTCTGGAATGGAGCGAGCAAGCATCAGAGAGAATCAGAAAGAGAGAGAGTGAGTTTGAGTGTTAGGTCTGCATGCAGCTCTCTGCTTTCTTTTGCCCGTTTATGCACCAGCGGCTCCAGGGACCCAGACAGGCTGTGGAAAGAGACACGAAAAAAGCCTCTACAAAACTGTTTGTTTTTGTAAGGAATGGCAAAGTAGGGAGGAGGAATCTACTTAATATTAAATAACCCAGCATGACATTCCCCGCTACATGACAAATATCCAATAAAAGCCTCCTACACATATGAAAAATGCAGATATTATCAAAATTATAATTGGTAAAAGCTCACCCTTGGCAGAAAATGGAGAGGGTGTTTAAAGGCTGCCACACTGAAGCAGCATAAAACACTTTCACAGGAATTTCTTTCAAGAGTATTTTGTGTGTATGTGACACAAGCACTATGTCTCCATATCTTAAACATGGGATTAGCTCCCTTGAAGAATATTTCAATCCATTGTTTTCTCCTGGTGCAAAAGTGACAAGTACGAATGCTCTGCGATAGAAGGTGAAAATGAATTTTTTCATCTCTCTGGATTGTCAAGGAAATATGATACCAAGGTGAGGAATTTATCTTTGACATTGCGAGGTAGTTACTCTTTTTCTGCCATTTTCCAATTTCTGAAGGAATCTTTATTTCATAATTATCTAACTAACTCTGGGAATAATATCTAATGAAAGAGAAGCAGTATAAAAACAAATTATGGCCTGGGAGTGAGAAGTATCATTACATACCATAAGGTGTTTTCTTGATCCACTTTCCTTCTTTCATCTTAACTTTTTTAAACTATTTTTTTCGAAGAAACTGAGACTTCCCTGACAGAAAAGCAGAGGTCTTTTAATGAACTGAGAAATAAGCACGATGCACATGATTTGAGGCATGATCCAATGAGCACTGGCCCAATAAGTGAGGAAAAAAAAAATCCATCATTTGGTCGATGTGGCCACGTCTTTTCAATCAGGACATCAAACAGATGAATGAAGCATGAACATAAAACGGATCGGAGTATATGTTTTAACAAGTGGCAAATGAATTGAGAACTTGGTTTCAATCAGAGGATCAATCAACACGAATAGCAAAGATTTACTATTAATGCATCTTCAGACCTGAAAGAAAGTACTGAAATTACTATGGTGCACATGATTTAGACATTTAAACTTGGTACATTTTGCACTTTCTGTTCACTCATTTTCATAATAATAATATAAACAGTGAGTAATCTAAATACACAGGGCTGTTTTCTCACTTCTACTTGTGTTTCCACAGCAGGGTGATGTAGTCAATTGAGACGTTTAACCAAATGACCGGGGTGTTGTTCTGTTCTGACCCTGACCTCTGACCTCTGACCGTGGATCGTCCCTGTGCAGAGAGCAAAGACAGAAAATAATTTCCTTGTGATGATGAATAATTTATCACATCTCTAACGCCACACTGAGCAGGGTAGGTTTGTTTCGCTGCATTAAATAAATAATACTGATGTTGACAAGAATACAAGAAGCACGAAAGCATTTTATCTGTCTTTTATCATTCGACTAAGTTAGTGTATTTAGAGTGCTTCATTTCCATGTTTGTGTTTATTTGTTTATTTATTTTTGTTTTGTTTGGAGTCAAGATAAGCCCATATCATTTTCATTTATCAAACATTATGGATCATCGTATTTGCAGTACGTCTCATCATGACTGTTCCTTACAATGAAAAATGAAATTTGTATTTGTTCAAATAATTTATCTGCACAGAAGTGATGTGTGTGTGTGTGTGTGTGTGTGTGTGTGTGTGTGTGTGTGTGTATACTTGGGACCAGTGTCAATATGGCCTGAAAGAACAGGTGAATTACTCGCACAGTGCACACAAATCTGTGATCATGGAGCCGTGAATTTAGCATATATACAGATTTACTTCAGCTGAACTTCCCGCCCTGCACAGTGTGTCAGTATGTCTGATAGAGGAGAAAATGTGAAATCTAAAACTTTCCTTATTTATGAATTATGTGATTCTGCAAACCATTTTGCAGAATCAGCCTTAGTGGCTTCATTCAGGGTTGCCAAGGTGAATAACCACGCCCAATTTTTTAGCTTTTCTCATCAGAACCAAAAGCTGAACCCTCCAATGAGGCCACCAATCAGAAACGTGGCTCATTTGCATAAAACCAATCAGAAAATAATCAGTTTTTTTTACAGAGGAGAAGTTGAAAAGCTGGGACCTGTACACTTCACAAACGGTTTTCCAAAGACCACAGGGAACTGTGTAAATTACTAAAAATCAAAATAAGTAAAATATGGGACCTTTAAAGTTGCTATTTGCAATATTTGTTTTGATCACTGTAGGGAGTTCTGCTCATCACAACAAACTAAACGCTTTAATCACAACCTCCATCACTCCCCGACCCCCCTCAAATTTGTTGCCAACTGTTTTTTTCACAGTCATATCAGGTGATGAAGGCTGTTAGAAACAAGAGAACAACATTTGCTGTACTTCAGCTTTTCCGATTATAGAAACTCATTTTGTTTTGTTTTGCTAGTGAGTTTACTAAGCCGAATGACCGAAAGCTTTATCGCCCCACCAAGTCAGATAACTTCACTAATCCAACTAATACTCGGCTTCTACTAACCAAGACCTTCATTACATCATCCAAGCAGCTGGCATAACCTGGACTTGTTTTGTGTACAAAAACCAAATCCAAACACAAGCCTGAGCTAACTATCTACACTTGAAATGCACAAAATGTAGCATTACATATCATAAAGTGGTCTGTGTCTTGTCAATGCATTAAAGTTTGGTCCACAACTAAAAAAATCATTACATTCTCTGTCAATGTATTGATTTTGTAGCCATGTAATATCGCAAAATAAACCCTGACAGGGCGATCAGACTTGAAGTGGAGGGAGTGATATGAAAACTGGCAGCATGTTATCCTGTACAGGTTTCTACTTTGGAGTAGAAACCTGAGAAATATTATGATTCAAACCGTGTTTATTACTTTTGCAGTGGGCAGTATGAGAGCCAGCAGCAGCATACAATAGTGTATAGTGGGCAGATATTGTATATGAAGCACATAGACACTCACACATTCTCCCCCTGCAGTGAAATCCTTTGATGAATTTTTATGATTTCTACTGACAGACTATCTCAGCCACCATCTTCACCAGCTGCACACAAACACACAAGCACCGTCAATAATTCTGTTTGGGCATATTATCGGTAATAGCCAGTTCTTGTGTCACAGAGTGGAGTGACCCCTTCCCCAATCAATCTCTACAACAGAAACACATTTATTCCGCGACCACTCCTTCACAAACACACCAATAAATATGGATCAGCAATCACATATACAAATCACACCGGAGACCAATTTGCTATTGATCTTTTGATGATAATGGTCTCAGAATTGGCAGTAACATAGCACTTTACTAGAATTGGTTTAGTACATGCACATATGGGAATGTCGATTTTCACCTGTCATCAAATGATAAATCAAATCATGCATGTTGTTAAGTGACGCCACATGTTCCTGCTATGGTGGGATAATGTCATATTACATTTGTACAGTACACAAATATATGCGCATAAAGTACATTTTGTAGTTTCCTCGTCACAAGCTCCCAGATGGCTCCAAATGTTCTATATAGCATTTCTGTACGTGAACGAAAATCTGCACCAGCTTTTAGTGAGTCTATGCAAAGTGCTGGTTGTAATGCAAATATTATGTATTGCTTTTTCAGGTTTCCAAAGTTGATCTTGTGAGGCGTTGGCGTCATTACCTGCTTAAAAACAACGTAACATCTATTAGCTCATGTCGTTATGAGAATGTAGCATATTTGTACATGTGTGCATGTACCCTCTGATCCATGCATCAGTGCATAACATGGGTAAACAAGTCAAAATGACTCCAATTAAGCCAGCTTCATGCTGGCATCCTGTCTGCCTGACAAGGTATGTGTGTGAGGCGAACACAACAGTAAGGTGTTATGGGATGCAAGGTTAGCTTTATTTTAGCAGGCCTCAGATTGTATAGAATTATCAGCAAAAGGAGCAAGGAAATAGTTTTTAAACTGTCAGTTGTTACCAATTAGTGCAGCTCAGGGTTGGTATTTGCATAAATCAGGAAAATGTCTTTATTCAAATAGAAGTTGATTTATGAGCACTGCATGGGCAATACGATGTGTTTGTTTTGATTTGACCATAAAGATCAATTTATACTTCTGTGTCAAAATGCTGCTGTAGTTGCGCTGTAGGTGTCGACCATAAGATCTGTGATTGGACTGCTTTGTGCTGCTTCTGCGTTTTGGAAGTGCCACATGATCCTCTGGAGAAATGAAACATCCTTAATGTCTCTACTATTTAATTTACCAGCTAGCATAGTAGGGTGTTTCAGCTAAGGTGGTTATCAGCCAAATTCTCAGCTAAATGGTATCCGCAGCTTTGAAAAAGACCTGTGCTATAGAATTCAATTAATTCCCTTTATTCAAGAAGGTATAATCCAAGTCGACTGATGCAGAGTGAATCCTGATGTCCTAAATTTGCGAGTGTGTGCTTCTGCAGAGTAATGGAACAGACAGAGCGGGGACGGCGGCTGATGTCATAAATCACTGGCCTGTGTGTTCGACACGCACAGCCACAGGGTCCTCATCTGGGTACAGTGAAGCTTATTCAAACCAATCAGGTCAAATTCTGACATTTAGAGCCCCGGTCTGAAGTTTTGCTTTTCCATTAAGACGACTTCCTCTCTATATCTTTGTCCTGAAGTTGTATTGTTTGGTACACTATTTTAAAAGAATAATGAAGACTCCATGTACTCCTCTGAAAGCACAAACAGCTGTTTATTGATTTGAAAAAAAAATGGGGGGGAAAAAGGATGTCGAACCACACAGCCTACCTTTAGCAATGAAGGCTAACTCTAATGGATCTGACGCACAGATTATCTAATTTATCCGAACTGGAAAAGAAAGCCACCACTTTTTACCAGCACAATCTCAGTCCCCGTATATATACACTGCACTTATCAGCCACAAGTGCCTTTTAGATGTACAATGACAATAATAATGACCAACAGAACATGAAATTGTCCATGAAAGCAACAGTAGCAAACCACTGTCTTTTTTTTTAATTGTGTTTATACAGTATTTTCGTGGAAAATGCTGGATTGTTGTTCCCACAGATTGCGCCAGAGATTCTTTGCAGGCTGCTGTATTCAATGAATTCACTCTGCTCAAAGTGTGTTTGAGCCATTTGAAAGGTACTCTGTGAACTGCTGCCAGCCCAACACACAGAGTCCAGTACACACCACAATACGAATTTGGCATACACATTTAATGAAAGAATACCTCATTACTTCTTGATTTATCTGTTCAGAACACATGATGGTATGAAAAGATTGAGTGAAGTGGAAAAATACGGCTTTAAAAAGTAACTATCCAATCACGTTTCTTTGGGTCTACAAATATGAGGAATACATATTTATTTATGTATAGCACTGATGTTCTATTCTGACAACCTTTGTTTGTTTTTCATTGTACCTTTTATCGAAACATGAAGCATTAAAGTACGATGTTTGCCTAAAAGCCTCCATTGTTCAATGGAGTATTTTACCCGAACTCGAACTTTTCCATATCAGCTGAGCCACAGAGAGCCTGACTCAGCCAAACAAAGATGTCTAAATCTTGTCTGTCTCTTCAACCATAGGATGAGGGATTTGAATTAGAATAACTGTTGCAGCTTGTAAGCCGGGTAAATGTGTTGAGAATCAGAATAACCGGCACTGTCGGTGCCTCAGCGAGCACCCAACAAGCCCTGATTTATCTCTGCTGGCTGATAGGAGACAGTGGGACTAAGTCATGCAGACGGTGTGTATTAAAACAGCCACACTGTGACTTCATAAAGCACACAAAAAGAAATGGAAGCACTACAGCACGCACACACACAGCTCTCTCGCTCTCTCTCTCTTTCTCACACACACACTCACACAAATACACAATAGCAGAGTCATTCATTCATGGCCAAGGGAAGGAATCTGCAGAACAGTGGGGCATTTTATCATGAAATATTCCAAATAATGCAAATGTTTCTCAGATTTATGCCCCTCCAAAAGAATTTCACTGGAACTGAGCAGTTATAAAGTTGTGATGCTGAGTCGATCCATGCTCTGTAAAAAAAAAAATAAAATAAAAAAAAAAAACTGCAGTGCTGATGAGAGCATTTATTTAAAAGCAATGAGAAATTTAAGGAGTGTGAGTCAATTCAGCTGAAGCTGAAGTCTGCAGATGCAAGGTATTCATTACGTTGCCTTGGTTGCTAAGATAAAAACCCGTCTTTTAAAATCTGCGTACATCACCCCGATGACATTGCCAAGCACAAAGATATAATGAAAATCTAACTCAATAGTTAGTCTGAAAGTGAAGCATCTAGGGAATGTATGTATAGGTCCATTATCAAAGCACACAATGCGAGGGCCTGGGTAATGATGTCATCGCCGGGGCAGGAGAGAGGTTGTCTATTTCCTGAGAGCCTGGCAGTCGCATCAAATGAATAGAAGAGAAAATATCACACCCAAGTGAAGAGAGAGAGAGAGAGAGAGAGAGAGAGAGATGATAAAAGATGTAGTGCATGTGCTCATCAGCCAGAACCACTATAATAGCTTCCGTGACTACAGAGAGGTGAAACTCCTGTCTCTTTGAATAAAACATTCTCTTTCCAAAGTATGTACTTGGACTGGCATCAATGAATATATCAGGCCCGGCCAAAGGTTTAAAAATGTATACACCCCGCGCTACAGTGGGCGATTTTGATCTCCATTAGATAGGAAAGGGGAAATGCATTCTTTAAAACTGCCAGAGATGAAACAAGCAATGTATGGAGCAGACATGGTGAAGAGGAGAAGTCATATTGCAAGAGAGGATCTGCATCAGTGCACAAGTTTATCTTTCCCTGAACTTGCTTGTGCACTGTGTTTACTGAGAAATTTGATTCTTCAGCTTAAACAACAAGCTTGGGGACTTGACTGTTAGCCGCCCTCTGTCTCAGTGAATCCAGCTGCTCAGCAGAAACCAGACTCAGACAATGCTACGAACAATGCTGCATGCTGTCAATCAAAGCTTGTGTCTCGGCCAAATGTGCAAATGGAATTAAGCAATCTATGACTTTAAACAACCAAGGAACTGACTCGGTATCGACAGGTGTCTGGCATGGCTCTGTTATTGATGCTAACGATAAAAGGATATTCTAACTGCAGGGACAGTAAGATAGCTAATAAGTGGAGTGTATGTATATGTTCCCAGGGCTCTATATTCCCTCAATGTATTTTCTTTTTTCATACACAATTTTCAAGCATTATTTTATGAACATCAGATTGACATGAGGAGGGAACATAGGATTGCATATGCTGCATATGTTTAATGTCATGGATGCAGCTAAAGCTGTTCATGCAAACACTAATGCCAACATTGTTCATGTTTTGTAACATTAATAAAATATGTGTTTAAATGAGAGAGTATCTTTGGAAGCGGTTTCATTATTTCAGATATTTTCCCACTAACATGTACAGTCTGATGCATTTTTTTATATAACAGTCTGGAAATCATTCTTTTTATGCAGAGAGAACATAGGATCGAGTGAACATGGGACTGTATGCAGCTTTGAAAAAAACAAAACAAAACATTTATTGATCTTAGCGCATGGGAACGTAGGGTGGACCCTGCTAATAAGAGCAGAGCTGAAACAAAAACGCATTGTAAAGAAGTTATATCTTGTGATGCAAATGCTGCTTTGTCAGTTGTTGTTTTGTTTCTTGTTTTTTTTTTTGGCTTGAGAACAAAATGTCTTGAGACGCTTGAAGCACAACATTGTTGAGCACTTGAAAATGCATCTACAAAATCACAGGGCTCAGAGAAAGCTGCTGAGAAAAACTAATGCAGGATTTTCTCCCTGATCCTTAAAAATGGTGCTGGATGGGCTATTGGTTCAACTTTTGTCACAATCTTGATCTGATCAAATTAAATCCCATGTTCACATAGCTGACAGTTTACAGGCTTAATATTTTTACATTTTCTAAACCCATCTCTTAGTGCAAAGTGACGAACACTCTGAGCACCAGGGCATACTGGCACCACGCTGCTAAAAGCTTCGGCTTATAAATTCAGAGGACTGTCAGAAATCCTGTTTGCACTTTCAGACTGCCACTCTCCCAGTGTATTCAGAGCACATTCTGCCTCTCCAGCCAAGGAGGAGGTGTGCAGCAAAAATATTCAAATGTTTACAGCAGCAGTCAGTAATACCAAGCCCACCAGCTGAGTTTAATAGCAAGTTTGCTGCTATTCTGTGAGGGATGGAAGTAACACATTAAATGATAAAAATAGATGTGATAAAATGATTCTGAACTGAAATGATGAAAGTCTGTGTGAGTTGAAAAATAGAGTGATAATGTTGTCAAGTGATTTAGGAATGCATTGTAATTCACATGTTGCCCACAGGGTTTATTATGGAAAATGTGTAAAAAGCAATAATTAAACACTTTTTCATCTCATCATATCTTTGTGCAGTCAGATGAAAGATGGACTTGGAGGGCCGATTGGGCAAAAACCATCTTGCAAATGTCAACACAGCCATTTATTAGCTCTTAACGCGGCATAAAAATGCATTGAAGTGGCACTTTTGCCTGTGCCACTGCATCTTCAAGAACTTCAGCCAATGATGTTTCTTAAATTTGCATTTCTTTAGGTAGACTTGGTCACAAGGTACATGTAAGCATATGTATTTCTGTGCATTTTGAAGTAACATTTTATATTAATGAGCAAGTGATGTAGCTCATGACTACATGTAATATGGAAGGAGGATAGGGGGTGAAGTGATGCAAAAATAAGGAACGGCAACATCCACTTCAGTGCATACTTTCTTACCATGTTAAGCAACAGCTATTGCATGATTAGGGTTTTAATTCATGACACAGAGAGAAAGTGCCTTAAAAAGCCTGTAACACACACCTGGATTATCCTGTTCAGACCACTTGCCAACAGTAAAAAAAAGGTAAAGATAATTAATTTAGGGAGCAATGAAATTTTCTGCCTGCACTTTTTCTGTACAGACAGCCTAACAACGGAGATGCTACAGCAATGGAGTCATCATGGATCGGGTAAAATGGACTAAATACATTAAATACAGCACATTTCTACATTAAAATGGCTTGGCCAGCTCAGTGTTGGTGTTAACATTATATCTAACGGGCCAGCTAACATAGCCTAAGTTAGCTAGTTTATGCATTTTTTTTGTTGCCATGGTGACATTAGTTGGTTCTAAACTTTATGGGCAGTGTAAATTTAGAACAGTGATAACACTTGATCCAGATACGCATCACTGGGTTTTAACTCACACACCCCAGCCAATCAGAAACCAGTATAGACTGTGGTATAACAGGTAATAAATGGCCATGTGGCCTCCCATAGCCTAACCTCAACATCAGGAATAACAAAGCATGTGTCAACAATTAATTGACAAAAAGTCTCTATTTCAACACAGTCTCCACGTGGCTGACCTATATACCGTATTAACATTTATAGCTCGTAACATCAGTGAAGGGACTTCTTTGATTAAGCCTGGGTAATGTACGAGGCAGAAATGCACTGTAAAGCACTATCGCGGTTGCTTCTAATTGCCTGATGACTTTAATTAAACTTCAGGCTCTTATACTTGACTAATCAAACAGCCACAGAGTTCCCACCCTCCTTTAAATGGTGCTTGCATGACTTTTTGCAGATGTCAGCATTCTGCTAATAGGAAGTTGGTTCAAAAAAGGGCACTTAACAGGACTCACACACTGTACACAGATGAAGCCCAAGTGTAGTCAAGTGGGACAATTTGTCAGTGGCACCATTACAATTTGTCACCAAGCAGTTATCATGACGTATAAATCAATATACCCTCAAACAGCCACCAATTCCATTACATTTTTCAAATTAAGTACCAATTTATAGCACATTACTATTACTCCATAATTTCTCAGTAACAACGAGTGCAGAGGCAGTAGCACCCTCCCATTCTGTGCACACCAAACAATGCACTATCTACCAAGGTGCTCATCAGAATTTGTATGCAAGCTCCATATTTTGTTTTAATGATTCAGATTAAAAAAAAAAAAAGAAAAAAGAAAATCCGCCTGCAGTCGGCAGAAAAGGCACTCTGAGAGAAAGCTTTTATTTGCAGAGGTCCAAGAGTTAATGCCTTACTTATATATTTTGTAACCTTTAAAATGATGCCATCTTTGTGCCTGTTCTGCACACAAATGCATCTGCTCTGCCTCTAACCTTTAGAAAATTGCAAATGAGGGGCTGAAACCATTCAAATTATTATAACTCATCTAGGAAGGTGTGGATTTTTAATAAGTTTTGGTACTAGACAAAAATACATAAGGTTAAATTGACACAACATGGACAATGCTTATTCATTTTCTTTTTCCATTTCAGCTGTATTTTGCTTAATGCACGATTACATGTTTTACCCTCTGAATCACTAATGCAAGTGAAATGGAAACAAAATGACCTATTACAAGCTCCACTGGAAGGTTATTTTGACTTCAAATTGATAACAAGGAAATAATGAAATGGAAATATCCACCCAATTAGTAAACACATAATATGTTGAATATAAATTCAACAACTGGGCAGCGTTAAGAGGTGCCAAGTCAAAAGAATGACAGTTCAGTCCCTCTTTAAATTTTCATATCTCACAGTTCACTTGGTCCTCCTTCATATTTGAGGGTTAGGATTATGGATTATGGAGGGATGATCTACTCTGTTTTAAGGTGCAACCTAAGTGGAAATTACGTTAAACTTGCATGCACAATTCAGTTGTGATACTTTCTGATTCATTAAACATCAAAATGGCCGGAGGAGAGAGGATTTTGAGCTGACTTTTTCCTATAATCACCAGCTTCAAGTAACTCTCCCCTTGAGGCTTTTTCTTGGGGCATTAAAACTTCACTAGGCAAGTTTTTTTCTTTTTTCTTTTCTTTCTTTTTTCTTTTCTTTCTATCTTTTCTTTTTTGTAAAAGTACACCTGTCTTATCAGCTGAAATCTTGTGGTTGCAAGAGATGAGAACAGCCCATCCCCCTAATGAGGATGCCATAGTTTTGCTCTGTTTGTCTCTTTGCTCACATTAATTCTGAGTGAAAATGCAAGAAGTGAAAATTCCAAACTTAAAAGCAAAACACAAAAGTAAAGCCAAACCCCCCTAACTTCATACTGTTTTATGCTCACTGTCACTTAATGTGGTTGTCAAAGTGTGAAATTTAAATGTGCATTATGCAGAAGGTCTATTGACGTGAGGACCGTTTAAACTCAGTGACAAAAAAACATGTAATAAGCATGAAATTTGACAGCTGAGACTACATGGCTCTCATTGCCAGCCTGACTCACTGATTAAAGAACATGCTAATTCCATGTTTTTTTGTTTGTTTGTTGTCAGTTGAGTCCAAACAGTCCTCACTTTAATTGTCCGTCAGTTTTGCATATTGCACCTTTAAGAAGAAAAAAAAAAAATACACTGTGCACAGATGCAGCCATGACATAAATCCCACTTTTTACTGCACAGATCACATGCAGCCTAATAGTGATTGACTGATGCATAATTGTACTAATCCTGCAGCCTGAGAAGAACGATTTGCAAATTAATGAATGTAATGAATGAATGTAATGAATGGGAATTAATGAATGTATTATATATGGATTGGATGCACTGAAGGTAGGAATGTGTTTGTTTACGTCAGCTGTCATTTTAGCCATCAGAAGACACACACAATAACCTTGCAAACACAGAAATAACAACAAGAGGATAATTTTATCTTTATGTAATGATGCGACATGCCGTCTCCTCGTGCTCAGCATCGAAGGAGGAAAATGCTGCTGTGCTCGTTGCCATGTTGAGAGAATCTGCATGAAGGGTAGTTTGACCTGTTAATGAATGTTCCCTCTGAGCATTTTTCTTACTCTGGCATCAGCTGAGGTGTGTTATTTTACCAGCTGGTGGCAGCCACTTCATTCTCCAGCACTGCTGTCTTTATTTGCTATTTCACTTCATTTCCCCAACCAGAACACATTTTCTCTCTGTGAAAAAAAAAGAGAAAGGAGAAGTTTCTGGGTTTGCAGGATCCAAAAGTCAAGAAATTGAATTAATCAAGCCTCACATCTGCTGGTGCTGTTTGCTATCCTAATGTGGTCAACAGTAGGACGGATGCTTTCATGTGGTTTAAAGTAAGATCAACCTTGCTCAGCTGAACAAAAGCCTCTGTGATTCCCTCAAGCTGTTGTCCCTTGGAGGCATGCAGCATGCAGCAGGGGCTCGGTGTGGAAGGTAAAAGTGAACATTGTCCAAGGCCCAATGATTATTCCTGGCCGATCGGTCATCACCAGCGAGCCTGAAGAAGAATGAAGAGCATTCATTATTCATGCCATTGCGCTGCACCTAATGTATTGCAGGGACAAACCGCGCGCAGGCAATATATCCTACAACGTGCATCAGGCACTTTTGCATACTTTCTGCTGGATCTCACGGTGTGTGAAGTCGTCTATCATGATGAACCCTGCAGACAGACGGTCCAGGTTATTGATTTTAAGGTGGAGGCTTGGCGGGAGAAATCTACGGGTGCCATCAGAGACCAGAGGAGCTCCTGCTGTTTAACATTTATAGGTTCGCTAACTCGCTGAAGCTTCCTGCGGTTTTGCCCTGTTTAGACCCCAGTATATGAAAGATCAATGAAAGACTTTGGGGAGGAATGTAAAACTTGCATCTTTTTGGATCCATCTAGCATCTGGCATGCAGTGATAAAGAAATAAATACTCAAAAATGCTGCCAGCTGTTACAGTGGGACTATTTGTACACCAAAACTCAGAGTCCAGCCTTGTTCAGCACCCTCCACAGCAGCAGACAAAGGCTATCTTAAAGGTGATTAAACACAATCGTCACAAATAATGAGCTCTGTGCTGACACAGCTGACCCTGTGAAATCATTTTGCTCCTACCGCTGCTCAGAAACAGAGCTTGAATTCCCAATATGTTGCAGGTTTATTCTCAAAAACATAGGCATCATTATTATTGTTTCCTACTGTTGCACAGCCAATAGGAAATTCTGTTTGTAATTCGTATTTGTCAAATTCAGCTTACTTGCAAAATGATTGCCTCAGGGCGCTTCCAGCTAGATCAACAATGAATAAGTGTAAAACCATGAATGCCCTGTCGCCCTCCATCAGGTTTATACGGTGTCTCTCTGTCTATTTTCTTATTGACTTACAAGGGGGATTTGCTGGAACTTATTCCACAGTGCTATTGTACTTTATTCATTGTGGAAACACTATATTGGCTTTTGGTTCTTTTGTTCTCTCATAACTTCAATCCACATTGTCTATACGGCACATATTGTACCGGAGTAAAAGGCACCAAAGTTTGAGATTTTTTTTAAGCCCTACTTTGATGTATTGAATTAGCCAACTGTTCAGTGACCCAAAGCAGAGCGAAGATGTAAATTAACCATGCAGAGAGGGAGATAATAATTGTGATACCCCTCTCTTTGATGTTAACATCTGTAACAGATTTCAAACGTTTTTTCAGCTGCCAGTAAACCTGCGTAATTCTGTGGAATTTAATGAGGACAGATAATAGTCGGTGTTGATCTTTTATAGCGTTTTCATCACCTGTTCATCCGGACTGCCAGTAATTCTTGAGGGAGCTGTCTGTGCAAGCAAGTCCACCCTGCAAAGATCTCCATCTTAACAAGTCATTTCGTCTCAAATATTGTGTTTCCTCCAAAAATCTGCCGGTGGGATGAGATAATCCCGTTTGTTTCCAATTCTAATCAACTTGTTTCCAGAATGATTTATTTTAATCAAGTGTCATTTTCTTGATACAAGTGGGCTAATCTGCCTTAATCTGCCTTGTTTCAATATATTTATACTTGCTCCCAGAAAAATTCCTGAAAACTAGATTGGAAACAAGTGGAATTTATGTCATCCCACCGGCAGACTTTTTCAAAACAAATAAACAAGATTTTGATACTGAATATGAGACTATGAGTTGTTAAAATGGACTGGAGTCAGAAATATCAATTTATGTTTCTTAGTGGCAATGCTATTAAAATTACTAAAAAAAAAAACCCTGATCCTGACAGCTGAAGGTCTTCCTTGAAATGTGTAATGAGCCCACAGTGTCAGTGACGGCTGTTGTGAATGTGAATAAAGCATGCTCTCTCTTTCTCTCTCTCTCTCTCTCACACACACACACACTCACAGTTGACATGCATCGATGACACACACCCGGAGCCCTAGAAAGTGGGCAGGACCCTCACTGGTAATGATGGAAGTGCCAGGGGCAGACATTTCTCATCTGTTGATGTATACACAGGGAGCTGTAGCATGGTGGGTATCGCAGCCCAGCTATCAACAGAGACAGAGGGATTAGAGTGGACTTATGTTAAGCCTTGATTTCCATACACCAGTGCTAGATGTACTCCCCGGCTCTATCTCACTTTTTACTTCATGCTGAACAGAGATGGGCTCACTGCCGAGAGAGGCAGGTGGATTGGAGATGCCAGCGGTAGTGCAAGCCAATTCACGAGCAGTCACCAGTCATTTTGATTAACTAGTAATAGGCTAAGTGGTTTAAAACTGCAGTACAAAGATGTGTATGTCACAAGGCCAGCACGTCCAAACGGAGCGCACCTATGGATGGAGCTGACTGTGAGCGAGTGAAACTTAAAGAGATAGTTCACCCAAAATGATATTTTACTTTTTACTCCTATTGCACTTTATTCCTCCAGGGAGTTTCTGTGTTTTGGCGAGGTTTCCTTCCAATCTGCTTCAATCCACCCCGAATTAGTCCTCCATGGGGGCAGGCAGATACAGCTTGCTGGTGTTTGTTGGCAGGAAATAGTTCCCAATGAAACTCTTCAACCCTGAGGGCTGTGGATCTGTGTCACTGTGTTTGGAAAGAACAGAAGCTTGTTGAGTTTTTCACATGTAAACATTTGAGGGTTTGAGCTCCACAAATGAATACCCACCCAGTCCCTCTGTACTGGGGTGAAGGGAGGCAGACTGGTAACCTCACCAAACAACACAGAAACTCTCTGGATAGATAGATTGCACTAGGGGAAAGAGGGAAAATATCTTTTATGTATTTTAGGTGAGCTGTTCCTTTAAGAGCAAAAGACAAAACATAAGAGTGAACAACTTTCTCCTAAACAGCACAGAAATATTCAGAGAAAGCTGAGCTGAACACATCACAAATTAGATGGCTTGCCCATCACAATTTCACAAGCTCTCCGTCAAAGTTATATTATTTGCACTCCGTAATGGCATTTTTAAATTGTTTACATTCCAGCAAGTCAGTGCCATTACTAGAAAGATTTGTGGCTCAGAGCTAAACACAGTTTACACAGTTTTACTTTGCTGTCATTTGCTGCCATGAACTCTGTATCACATCAAACTGTATCCTGAAATCGGCATATTGCCCCATCCATGGAACTGAATGACGGTGTTATGTATGTATCTATATATGGTAACACTTCATAATAAGGGTACAGAACTCATTCTTAATTAATGCATAGCTAATGCATGACTCATCATGATATAACGCATGAGTTACAGCATGAAATCTGTAGCTCAGGATTAGTAAATGATGAAGTCACTAAGAGTTTGTATGATTACTTAGCACTTAATGCATCATCATTTTATGAGCCTTAAGTTATCATTAAGTCATACGTCAATAAACATGTCATCTAATTAGCTGTAAACCAGTTCAGTGAACCTGAGCTTGCCAGACCAGTGCATCTGATCACTCTCTGTGAAAGCAAAACATTTGCTCATATTCTTCTCTTCCTGCAGAAAGCATGAAGCCAAATGTACTGCTCTAAGAGGCTTTGGTTCACATATCTCGTTTACGGCTAATTTGATGACGTGTTAATTGATGTAGGACTATGAGTTAAAGTACTTAAACTGATGTTCCATTAAGTGCTAAATAATCATATGAACTAATAGTGACAAATTACTTAAGGACCCTTATTATAAAACGGTGCCTGTGTGTGTTTATTTGTCTGGTTGTATTTTCAGCTCTCAAAACGCACACACTCTAAGCTTGCAAAACAGTGAATAATAATAACTCCCCTCACACACCTGGGGCTGCCAAAGTGCAAAGCTGGGTCATGCAGCTTTGAGGTTAAATGTGGGCTTTTGTGAGTTTGCTTGTTGCCTATGAGGAGCTTTCAATATAGCAGTACAAAGGGGAATCTATCTTTATTACCTCTGGCTCCGACTGCTTAAGTATGGGTCTAATGGAGGTGGAGGAGTGGCGTAGAATTCACTGATGTGTTTAATCTGTGGTGTCCAAGGGCTCAGTGATGGGCCTCAGCAGGGGGGAGGAAGAAGGCGAGGCAGCCTCATTTCTGGTGGTCGATTGCCAGGGTGAGGAGGAAGGCGAACAGCGGTGGGGAGGCACAGACATACTATCCACATTGATCTGCAATGGCCCGAACGGCAGTCGTGTCACAAACACATGCAGTAATGGAGTGTGAAAGTGGAGAGGATGAAAAGTAACAGATGAGGAAAAATGAACCTGACCAAGTACACAGCCGCTGCGAGACTTCAGATCCATTCTAACGATTCAATGGTGTCAATATATATTACTGTAGCTCCATTAGCAGCCGCGGTGGCTCATTAATATGTGCAAAGCAGCTAACAGTGACCTTCACAATTACGCTGTTTCCTTTGGGGTCCGTCTCCTGTGGCCAACTGCATTAGATTGAATAGGACATGGTGAAAAACTC
>OMLF01010290.1:0-10436 GCA_900302615.1 Holocentrus rufus
GAGTCCAGCCTCTCTCAAGGAGTTGGGTTCCAGAGCCCAGACTGTGCGTGGAGGTGAGCCCGACTATCTCTAGCCGGTACCGCTCAACCTCCCGCACTAGCTCAGGCTCTTTCCCCCCCAGCGAGGTGACATTCCATGTCCCCAGAGCTAGAGTCGTCGTCCAGGGATTGGGTCGTCGGGGCCCCCGCCCACGACTGCCACCCATAACACAATGCACCAGCCCCTTCTGATCCCTCCTGCGGGTGGTGGGCCTACAGGAAGGCGGGCCCACGTCGCTCTTTCGGGCTGTGCCCAGCCGGGTCCCGTGGGCAAGGACCCGGCCACCAGGCGCTCGCCTGCGAGCCCCAACCCCAGGCCTGGCTCCAGGGTGGGGCCCCGGTAACGCCGATCCGGGCGACGTAAGCGTCCTTGCTCGTTCGCTCATCATCGGGGCTTTGGAACCGCTCTTTGTCTGACCCGTCACCTAGAACCTGTTTGCCTTGGGAGACCCTACCAGGGGCATTAAGCCCCGGACAACATAGCCTCTAGGATCATTCGGGTACTCAAACTCCTCCACCACGATAAGGTGGCGGTTCAAGGACACGATAAGGTGGCGGTTCAATACTATTTTTACCTTTGTATGTTCACTGCGTTGGTTCCTATGGTGTTAGCTTTGCATAAAGACTTGAAGTCTACAGGAGTCATTAGCCTAGCGCCATCAAAGTGAAAAAATAAACCTTACAGCAATTCTGAAGCTGTCTTACTTACACAATGTATTGTGTATTTGAAATACATGTCTTAGGAAAGTTTTTTAAAATAAGTATGTACAACTGTAACTGCTTAACACATGTATTCTTCCATCTGTGTTCAGCGGTTATAGTTCCCATCATCTAACTTCTCGTAAAACGGCTATATATTTATATATGTATGTATATGTTTATATGTATATGTTAAAATTTTCCAAGACATGTATTTCAAATACATGATACACTGTGTAAATAAGACAGCTTCAGTGTGGCTGTAAGGTTTGTTTTTTCACTTTAACAAAGTTAGGCTAATGACTCCTGTAGACTGTAGGAACTGAAGCACTGGACATACAGAGGTGAAAATGGTGTTGTCTCAGTCTCGGTAAGTCAGAAAAAGGGTATTTTGCCCAAAACTTTGGAGTATTCCTTTCCTGTATGAATAGATTAATTATTCATGTATGTAAGGAATTAATTTTCAAAGTACTGCTCATGAGCATTTCAGCCATGGGTAATGAAGGAGGTAAGGGCACATTTGTTTACTCTCCCCACCCTGATTTTTCCTGCCAGTCCAAGGATCAAACCAGTGACCTTGCTTTAAACCATGGCTGTCCCCATATTTACTCATGTCCCTGTGTTGACTAAGCCCCTTATTATTTGCATTTGGTGCCCTAAACTAAAACACCTTCCAAAGGTGAAAAGCAGCTCACAAACCATCCAGACAGGCCATCAGGTATTAAAAAGGACAAAGATGAGAGAGGAATAAAAGCTTTCTTGTTGCCAAATTTCACTACCCTGAGCACCTTTGAGTACTAGAAACCCAATGGAGGCACTGCAGTTTTTCAATAAAATGAGTGGTACACTCCACCACAATAGACAGTTATCTTGTCTGAGATAGTTGGAAATAGGGGTGTAACGATCCATTGATCTGGATTGATATCTCGATTCAATGATCAACGATCGATCCCATGTCAAATATGGATCCCATGTCATCATTTTTAAGATACACCTTCATGTTGAAATCCCCATGGCACGTCACTTTCAAACAGTGCTAGCGCCAGGCAGATAATGGCAAGCAGCCAAGAAAAAAACAATGAGGATATTTGCTCCTCTCTCTGGAATAAATTAGCATTTCATCTCATATCGATAGTAGACCCCTGAATTTAATTGAATTGAAATTATATCGTGGCAGACTTTGTGATATCAGCAAATATCTAATCGTTGTCCAAAGAATTGATTGATGAAACTTGTGATTTACACCCCTAGTTGGAAGGTTGAGAATTGAGAAGACACAGGCGTGCTTGTGTATAAAATTCAGAGGTAGGATTTAAAGCTGCTGGAGGCAAATTCCTTTTAAAACAAATATGGGGGTGTCTTTAAATAAAGGCGAGAGCTTTGGGAGTTGAACGGCCTCAAATGTGAAACCAGCTTTGTTACATTTCAGTTTACTGTGTGTGTGTGTGTGTGTGTGTGAGTGGGTGGGAGTGACATGGAGGCCGGACTGAAACTCAGTGGGGAGGGAGTGGAGGAGTTTTTGCAGTTGAAATTTTAACTGAAATTCCCCTCATTCACCACACTCAGCTAGAGCAACTTCAGACCACAATATGCCAGTATTGACAGTGTAAAATTTCAGCAAAAACAGCATGAGTGGCTGAAGATGACGCCGGAGTGGATGACAGCTTCAGCTTTTCCTTGTGAGGCTTTTGAATGACTCACTGTAATGAAAGGAAATGAGCTCTTGCTTCTTTGGTTTTCCAGGAACATTTTGCATATGTGTTACATGTATCTGCACGTGTCATGGTTTTTGTGGGCAGAGGACAGTCAGTTACCACAGAAACTGATTTATATCAAGCCATAAATAGAGATTAACACTTGCAAACAGTGCTGAACATGTAGGCGTTTTAATGAATAGAAATGGATCTAGCTTTCAGTGGCAGAAAGAGCTGCTCTTAAATTTATTTAATTCATTCATCTGCACTAGACCTAATGGCTTAGTGGTCTGCCATGGACTTCTACTATATAATTGGTGTGCTGTTGTGAATAATTTAGCAAATGGGCCATTGAATCATTCACAGCTCATGCCTGCTTGTGACTGCTGATAGGGTGCAATTTGATTGATTTATTCTATATTTTCAAATTGCATGCATCTGTTATTATTGTTGTTATTAATTTCAGTCCAGTGCCAAAAAATGTAAATACTGTTATCTCTTGAAAATTTGATGACAAACAACTTGAAAAAACATGCAAGTCCACTCCAGATAGCATCCAAACATATTGTTTGTGATGTGATTTCTACATCATGTAAGGTTGTTAATCATTAAAATTGAAATTACAGTTGAATGTGACCCATTTCAGTCAAATTCCAAGTTGAATGGAACCATATTTTTGATGCAGCTCATGTTCACTCACACCCATGTGCTTGTTGTCCAGACTTTTGCAGGAGATGTCGGACACTTGTGGAAAACCTCAGAGTCCCTGCTGGTGTATCAGGAGCTTGTGCGCAAAGGAGTACGTGGATTAATGTAAGTCCAGATAAGGCGGTGTGTGTGTTTGAAAAGGTACAGAGCAAAGCCAGTGTACCTGAAACAGTATGGTAAGGCTGAGCTTTTCCAGAAATCAAGTCACCTAAGTGGCTATCTTGACTTCTGCTCACTTGTCCTGATTGAAAGACGCAACAATTACAAATTTTACTGCCCCATTGCAATAAATGATCATAGTGTCAATGGGAGAGACCTATGTGGGAGGAGACAGGTTCTATCAGGGTTGTTGCAATTCTTGCCGATCACTTGTAGAGGTCATAGATCACCCAATGCCCCTTTAACTCCATTTTGACACGTTTCCATCTTGATCTGGAAAAGCTCAGCCTCAACACCCTCTGTTGCAGGTACAGTGTCTTTGTTTTCACAAGTGTGGAAGTCACCTGTGTTGCTCAGACCCATCTTGTCAAGTGGATATTAGAGAAAAATGTATTATGTCATTTTAAAAACATCATCTCTCTTCTTGTTCTACGTACTGACCTCCTTATGCCTCCATGTGTCCAGTGAACTCATGAAGGAGGACTACAGTGAGATCATGCACAAGAAGTCAGAGGTTATTCATCTGTGTAACTACTGCACCCAGATACTGGAAAGGACAGAACAACTGTGAGTCATACACGTTATTTATGTATGATGCACAAAAAATAGTAAGCCACCATTTCTCTAGAGGAATTGTTTAAAGGAGTACTCCAACGTTTTGGACAAAATACCCTTTTTTGACTTACCCAAACTGAGAGAAGACACTATTTTCACCTCTGTACGTCCACTGATTCAGTTCCTGTGGTTACCATTTTGTGTTAGCTTAGCATAAAGACTTGAAGTCTACAGGAGTCATTAGCCTAACTCTGTCAGTGTGAAAAAATAAACCTTACAGCAACTCCGAAGTTGTCTTATTTACACAATGTATCATGTATATTACATGGTAATTAAATACACGTCTTGGAATTTAAAAAAAAATAAATAAATACATGTTATGTAGTTATAGTTCCTACCATCTAACTTCTCCTTAGAAAGTCTTTTTTTTTTTTTTTAAATTCAAACACAACTTCAGAGATGCTGTGAGGTTTATTTTTTCACTTTGATGACGCTAGGCTAATGACTCCTGTAGACTTCAAGACTTATGCTAAGCTAACACGAAATGTTACCTGAAACGGTTGGGTGTACAGAGGTGAAAGTGGTATCAAACATCTTGTCTGAATCAGAGTCAGAAAGTCGGAAAAAGAATATTTTGCCCAAAATGTTGGAGTATTCCTTTAAGTTTCCCCTAATCTGGTTTAACAAGATGAACTCATGTCATGTTGACAGGTTTGAAGTTTTGATGCAGGCTAACATGCTGTCTTCAGAGTATGATGAGATCTCAGACATGCACAAGAAAATACTGAGAGTGAGTACTTGCCTCCCTTTCCTGTCTTCAACATAATGACATGTTTTATTTGTTTACACTGTTTGGCGGGGAAAATACTATTTCACATACAGGATGTAATCAAAACATCTATCAAGTGGTGGGTAGGACGCTTTTGCCTCCAGAGCAGCGTGAATTCATGCAGGTCTGGATTCAACAAGATTCTGCAAATGTTCCACAGAGATCTCGGTCCATGCTGACCCAACAGTCGCTGCAGAGTTTTGGGTTGCACATTCATGCCGTGACCTTCTCATTTCACCCCTAATCCAAAATCACCGTTGCTTTGACATTTGTCAATAAGAAAATATAACAATATGAATTAAAATCACACAGTATAACAGAACATACATGTGCATTTGTCTGCCTGCTGCAGATCTCTAGCTCTTTGGAGCCCATGGAGCGAACAACACAGGATATCAAGAGCAAGTTCCTGCCAGGCGGGCTGCTGACCGACACATGGACACAGCAAGTGGGCACACACCCAGAGGACCGGAAGTAAGTGTGTGTGTGTGCGTGTGTGTGTGTGAGATTGATATACAATACACTGAAATGTGAATGTGTGAGGATCACAGATTAGCCCCCCTATGACCTTTGACTTCTTTTCTGTAGTGTGGAGAAAATCAAAGTGCTTTTGGATGCTATCACAGCCATCTACCAGCAGTTCAAGAAGGACAAAGCAGAGCGGCGTGAGTTTTTGAGAAACAAGTGAAAACTAGATGAGCACTAAGTTCCATGTTTGTCAGCTGCGAGAACCTCAGCAAATAATGCAATAAAATCAAATCAATGTCTCATTACTACAGCTAGACAACTAATGTTAGTGCTGATATGAACTTAGCAGGACATAAGTGGGGCAGAACTAGCAAGACCTGTATGACCAAAACAATCTAATTTGAGGCTTTGTCCTCCCACTACTTTATATTTAGGTCTACCTTACAATGAGGAGCAGATCCATAAATTTGACAAGTAAGTGGACAGTGCTGTTTGATGTGAGTTTACAAGAAATCACAGCATCACACTACTTACCATTCAACCCAGGGCATTTGTCTGAACTTCCCTCACTTCTTCACTTGTGATCCTGAGCTGTATCTATGTTTTTCACAGACAGAAGTTGGTCCTCCATGCCAGCAAGGCCAGATCTTTGTTCACAGAGGAGTGTGCAATGAAATATCGCCTCTTCATCTCCAAGAGTGAGGAGTGGATGAGGTGAGGTCCATTTAGGTCAATTTCAGAGAATTTCCATTGAGATGTTCATAATTTCAGCCTGCTTCTTTTGGCCTCTGGATGTTCACCTACAATAGCCAAATGCATGAGTGGCATGTTGATCAAGATATGGCTTTGGTTTGCTCTGATAACACAGAGTGCTTAGCAACCCAGTATACAATGTCAGCTCTTTGGTACAGTGGTGTATTTGAGTTGCTCTCATGTTTACAGAAAGGTGCATCATGTGAGGAAGCAGCTGCTGGGTCTGTCCGGTCAGCTGATCAGCATTGAGAAGGAGGTGACCATGCTCATGGAGAGAGTCATCAAGGTGAACAAGTAGGCCAGTACAGACAGTGAAAGCTAGCTCTGCAGTAGTGCCAGGCTGGACTAAGAAGCCATCTAGATTACTACAAAGCCAAGACAGCCATGAATGGTGATGCTAACCAAGCTTAGAAAAGCTCACAAACTAGCCACAATTTCAAGGTCTGACAAATCAAATCACCAGCAACAGCTGGCTACTGCAACTTCACAACTAATTTTACTGCTGATATACACTTAGCAAGGCCTGCTATGCTAGCATTACATCCTCAACAAAGAATAATTAAGTCAATTCACAACAAGAAGTCCAACAAACGGTACAAAATCTAAATCAAACATGTAAAATGACACAGCTTATCAAGCAAGCACAGAACATGAAATGAATCTTCTACTAGCTAGCCAATGCTTCCACGGGCAATTGTAGAGAAATGTCCAAATGAATAAGCATCAGCTGGTCTATAAAGGTTACTGCCACAGGCACATCAGACACGGCAGTACAACAAGGACCTAATGAAAGTATCAGTGTCTAAGACGCAGGAGGCACATGGAGGTGCCTGACCTTCCAACAGGAACAGAGGGAAGGATATAAAGAGGCAAATGTGTAGACTGAAATCTCCAAGCAAAATAAACATGTATTGTGTGTATGTGTGTGTAGCTGCAGGAACAGTTGCCTCAGAAGGTGTTGCCCCTGGTCTCCAGTGGAATGAAGCCACAGGCCTATCTGAGTCAGAACACACTGGTGGAGATGACCCTGGGGTGAGGAAATGACTACTGTTGGTACTGCATCATCCTCACACCTTCAATTTACTTTACTGAGATATGTGGCATTTTAAAGGTTCTGTGTATCATGCTATCTTCAACAAGTCGTTGCCAAGTTCACTTTGAGACATTAATATAATTACCGTAAATGAGCAGGAGCCTCTACATTGTGAGCTGCTAGGTCGGATTTGGCAGGAAATTTCCTGGATTGCTTTACAGCACAAAACAGTAAGATGGCGCTGTTGTTGCCATGCAAAATAAACTAAATCTTTCAAAGCTTCTGGCAGCAGCAGATGGTGGAAGGAGTGATAGGCTAATTGAAAAATCAATTCTAACATTCTCTTTCTGCCTTTTTTGCCACTCATCTCCATCATGGCCTTACTTGTTTATGGCAATTATAACACAATTATTTAACCACAATAGATGAATGTACAAAGGAATACTCCAATGTTTTGAGCAAACTACCCTTTTCCAATTTACCCAGACTGAGACAAGATGTTAAATTTTATTTTCACCTCTGTACATCCACCAGTTTGGTTCCAGTGGGTAGTATTTCATGTTAGCTTAGCATAAAGACATGAAGTCTACAGGAGTCATTAGCCTAGTTCCATCAAAAACAATGAATGAAACAAATGAGAAAATGTCTTGGAATTTTTTCTTAAAAATGAAAGGTGTTTGTTAGATGGTAACCACTGAACACAGACAGAAGGATACACGTGTTCATCGATTATAGTTCCTACCATCTAACTTAAGACAACTATTTTTTCTTTAATTCAAAGATGTGTACTTCATTACCATCCAATACATATGATAAATTGTGTAAATATGACACTTTCGAAGTTGCTGTAAGGTGTATTTTTTTAAAGCTTGATGGAGCTAGGCTAATGACCCCTGTAGACTTCAAGTCTTTGTGCTAGGCTAACACAAAATGCTATCCATCGGAACCAAAGCAGTGGATGTACAGAGATGAAATGGTATTGAACATCTTGTCTCGGTCTGGGTAAGTTGGAAAAATCTTATTTTGCCCAAAACGTTAGAGTATTCTTTTAAACTGCTACACAAGGCACATTTAAAGAAGACATTTGAGAATATGGCAAATGATATTTGCCATTTTCCATATGCCATATTATAATTCATTCAGTGGAGCCTGTTTGGCTGTTTAGCATAGTGCTAATCCCAGGCTGCCTTTCAGGATGAAGAAACTAAAAGAGGAGATGGAGGGAGTGGTTAAGGAGCTGGCAGAGAACAACCACTTCTTAGAAAGGTGAGGCACCATAAACAGACATCCTTCTTTGTCATGGGTGTTTTTGTCCAGGAACAGATTGCTGAGATTGACAAATTTTCACATGTGACCGCCTTTTTGTTCAATATTATCTTTATACTCTCTCTTCAGATTTGGCACTTTGACACTGGACGGAGGGTTAAGAAATGTCGACAGAATCTGAGCCGAGCAGCTCTCTATCACTGCATCACCACCTGAATCAGAGAGAGAGAAGTCTTCTTAAGTTTGCCAATTTGTACATATTCTGTGTCTCTTTGTTGTAAATACCGTGTCAACCTGTAAGAAGTTAGCTTTTGTATCTAACGGCAATTGCTGATTCTGTCAGTATAATCTGTTCATGAAGACCTGCACCAGGGCTCAGTGCATTACAAATTTATTTTCAGTTGATAATTGGCTTTGTGGCAGATGTTAGGTCAGCTTGCCTTAGCTGCCTTTAGATGCTCGAAATTTTTTTTTATATTTTTGCTGTTGAAGGAATTCAAATGAATTTAAAACTTTTATTGAATTCAGTGATCACATTATTTATTATTGTTAGAGGCCCACCAACAATCATTGTTCAAGTTTTCTATTTGCTTGTCATATATTTTCTGTTCAAAACCAGATATCGGTTAACTGTGGGAGTCTTATTCTTCAGGTTACAAGCTATAAAGCCGTACATTTGCAGGACAGACTCTCTTTTGTGCAGATATACCTCCTCCCTTTCATTAATGATGGAGAGAAGATCTGATAAAGTATGTCAGTCATCTGCTTATCATCATGTTTTGCTCTATTAAACCTGTATTTTTTGTTTTCTTCATAAGCAGAATTCAAAATGGGACATGACTGTTTGAAAAGCCTGTAAATAAATATCTTATCGAAGATGGAGTTGCGTGAATGTGTAGTGTTGAAATTGGTGATTCTTTAGATCCTCAGGTAGTTTAAAAAACAACTGTGTGGGAGGCACTGTAGACCTTTTCAGGGAATACTCGTTTTGGGCAAAATACCCTTTTTGCAACTTATCCAGACTGAGACAAGATGTTCGATGCGATTTTCACCTCTGTACATCTACTGCTTTGGTTCCAATGGGTAGTATTTCATGTTAGCTTAGCACAAAGACTTGAAGTCTACTGGAGTCATTAGCATAGCTCCGTCAATGTGAAAAAATAAACCTTACAGCAATTCTGAAGCTGTCTTTTTTACACAATGTATGTGTACTTGAAATACACGTCTTGGAATTTTTTTTTTTTATTTAAACGATACAGCTTTGGAGTTGCTGGAAAGTTTATTTTTCATTTTGAAGAAGCTAGGTTAATCCTGTGGACTTCAAGTCTTTATGCTAAGCTAACATGAAATGCTACTCATAAAAACGGAATTGGGCAGTACAGAGGTAAACGTGGTATCAAACATTTTTCCGGAAAAAGGGTATTTAGCCCAAAATGTTGGAGTATTCCTTTAAACAGCTGTCATTTTGATGTGAATAGCAGGTAAACTGGTGTCACTAATGACATTACTGAAGATTCTGTTCCATTTAGGTCTAACAGATCCAGGGTCCTGGTATTGTTCATACTGGTGCACTACGCTTAGAACAGAAACTTCATTAATGTAATGTAACAACTCTATTTACCTGCTATTTCATGTTGAAATGGTTGCTGTGAAAAAGACATGTAGGCCACCAAAAGTAATCACAGAGTCATTGGTATTGCGCACCAATCCTGTCAACTCCTCATAGATATGGTTATTTTGTGCTGTAGGACAGACGAAAATCTTATTTATTTTCCTTTTTATCCATAAAAATCATACTTAATTCCTTTTTTATTCCCCTTTTTATGCACAATGCAAATAACACTACATGTTATTTGTATTTTTCCCCGTCTCTCAGCCATACTTCCCTCTCCATCCGACAACACCACCTATCACCACCACCGCTGGTCTCCCATAGTGACTGGTCTGTTGGAAAATCACCCTCTTCTCAGTGCTGTGGTTACCATGGCAATATGCTGCGACAGCACCCCGTCAGCATCAGACCAGTAATTGTAGATGGACAGCATTATCCCCTTTTATAGAGCAGATATGTAGGCCTGTGGTAACAGAAGACAGCCCCATATGGTGTAAGGGTTGTTCTGCAAGGCTGTGTGGTGTTGGAAATGAGTGGCAATGTAATGTTAATGTGTTGTTCATTTCAGTGGATTTCAAGACAAATGCCTCTTAAAAAAGACATTCTTTCTTAACCCCACCCA
>OMLF01010290.1:12722-25806 GCA_900302615.1 Holocentrus rufus
GGTTAAATGCAATATTTTATTTTTTTTTTTTTTTTTTTTTTGAAAGGTTAAAAATACGGGAATTATTTAAACAGGAGGACAGCGGGGAATAGGGTTAAGTACGGGAGAATCCCGGGAAAAACAGGAGGGTTGACAGGTATGCCCCCATCCCCTCTAAAAAAAATTCTCCTTGGATCTACCCGAATTTCTTAAGTGATCTATTTTGTTCTCATAACGACAGCGAATTTCCCCAAAAGGTGAGGAGTTTGCGTCCCTTTAATTGCAATTGTATCAAACCAAATGAGGCGATAAACTGCAATATTATTAATGTAACTTTAATCTCATTAAATTCTCGAATTTACCCATTACAGTATTAGCTAACATTTGTTTGTATTAGCTGAATGTTGTCTAGTTAGTTTGCTAGAATTGCTACATGTCCAGCTGTAGCCTAGTCGCAAGCAAGCAAACAAACAAATCAATCAATCAGTCAGTCTTAATGGTATTGACTTATAAGAATGGGCATTTTCCGTTTATTTTCATCACAGTTGAATAATAATATAATGCTACATACAGTATTCTGCTCTCTCTTACATACATACATACATACTTTGCATAGAAAGTTCATATGTGACAATGAAAGTAACTTTTACTTGGGTTCGTTTAACCTTTGACTAGATGTCATTTTACTGTTATTTTCAGCCAAATAGCATTACTTCTCTCTCATCCCAATGTGATGTTCTCCAGTGTATAACTATATAAGATCTCAGTGCTGTATATACCTTTTGTCACAGCAACAATTTTGACATGAAATAGCAGGTAAACACAAGTGTTACTAATGACATTAATGAAGTGTCACAGAATTTGTCCAGTGAGCCAGCATGAACAATACCAGGACCCTTATTGGAACAGAACCGTCATTAGTGTCATGAGTAACACCTGTGTTTACCTGTTATTTCATGCCGAAATGGCTGCTGTGAAAAAGGTCTATTGTCTGATATTATATATGACTACAGTATAGTGTTATCCATTATGACTGTATCTGACTGCAGTGTTGTGTAGTCCAATATGACTATGGGTAGAGTGTTGTGTTGCCTTGGTTCACTAAATGCCTACTAACCAGCAGGCAGGCCTGCATAGATCAGGTTACTAAGGGGAAAAGCCACCAGAGTAAACATGAGGGCAAAGATAAGCAGAAAGCTTCTCCCATGTGAGCCCCTTCACATCCTTAATGGCCAACTCCAGTGAAAAGCTGGATCTCCATAGACACCAACCTAGATCCCCGTGAGGCCTTAATGAAATTAAGTGCCAGCAAACGTGATTTCATAAACTGCCCACTGACGTTTTAGGGGGTGTGTGCTAAACTTCTGACTCCTGTCGCCAAGCTAAAATGTTACAATCTGTGCATTGTGTAATTAGTTTTACATTGAGAATGTCCACAGTCATGATATTACAACATTTATGTGCCATCTGGTATTTTGAGTGTAACTGCATGTCATTACCTGTAGGTCAAAAACTGCAAGAGGAAAACCACATTTTCTGCTTTCAAATAAAAATACTCTGCATTCTTTGTAATGTCAGATCACTGTTTACAGTACATTTAAAGGAATACTCCAACGTTTTTGGCAAAATACCCTTTGTCTGACTTACCCAGACTGAGACAAGATGTTCAATCAGTGGCAGAGGTGCTGACGCGAACTGCCGACAAAATGTCCAGCACCGCAGACAGCAATCACAGGCTTTCAGAACTGTACCAATTCATGATAGTGTCTACATCATCAAGCTAAGGCAGCAGGTTAATCAAATAGTATGAGTGGAGTGCCTAACAAGGACCCAAGGCAAGACAAGGTGAATCTAGTGCAAGCCGTGCCGCCCAGAATTTAATGTAAATACTTCTGATGTATTTGCCTGCCTATGTGTGGGGGCAGGGGAACACCGTATCACACAGTGTATCATGTGTATTTGAAATACACTTTTTTTTTTTCAAACAAGAGTCATGTTAGGAGAAGATAGATGGTAGGAACTATAGATGGTAGGAACTATAACTGCTGAACATATGTGTTCAGCAGTTATGGCTCCTACCACCCAACTTCTTTCAAAATTACTTGTTTACAAAAAAAATACAAGACATGTATTTCATTACCATGTAATACACATGATACATTAAGTAAATAAGACATCTTCGGAGTTGCTGTAAGGTTTATTTTTTCACGTTGACAGAGCTAGGCTAATGACTCCTGTAGACTTTAACTCTTTATGCTAAGCTAACACAAAATGCTCACCATAGGAACCGAACCAATGGACATACAGAGGTGAAAATTGGTATTGACTATTTTGTTTCACTCTGGGTAAGTCAGAAAAAGGGCCCAAAAATTTTCTCAAAATATTGGAGCATTCCTTTAATAATAACTTTTAATGGAATCTTCTGCCATACAGATGTCTTATTACTGATCTGATGTAGCTTAGAAACACTTTTTAAGTAAAGCAATGCTCTTGGATAAGTTTTTCGTAGATTGTCCTGTCAATCATCTTTCCCATGACAAGGACATACTAAAGTCAAGTTTATTTATATTGCACTTTTATAATCTCAATGGGCTCCACATTATATTATATCAACAAATGAAATGAAAAGGACAATCTTAGACCTTCAACTGAGGACATGGAACATTGGAGCCGAACAATGTGGGGACACGTGCATGATTTTTTGGTGTCTTGTGTTCTCAACTTGACCCTATTGGTATATTTATTTAATAAGCCACTCATACACTGTGCTTGTCATTCTGAGTGTGGGTTGCCACTGACGCATGTTAGAAAACAGGTCAGATGGGGCTTCAGTTCCTCCACCACTGTATTGTACCAGAGACCGTCATGGCCCAAAGCCAGGCATCCTCACCAGGGTCCCTCTAGCAATTACATTATTTTTGGGTTATGTAACCAACAGATTACAGCCAATGTGTCTCTCATGGGAACAGAGACATCTTGGTCTTTGTTAAAGCAACAATATGCAGTTATGTTCAGATAACAGAGCCCTGATAAGAATATTACTCAAATATAGCATTGATGATAATGTGTTTTCAAAATATGTCCTATCTATCTATCTATCTATCTATCTATCTATCTATCTATCTATCTATCTATCTATGATGATTGCATGTGATTATAGCAAGTGAGTAACCTCACATCGTCTAACAAAATCACCTTGCAACAGTGACTGTATTGATGACATATATGTATGCGTTTTCTGTCTCCACAGCTCCTCTCTGTGGCACTATAGCCATGGTGTATGCCCAGTCAACAAATACAGTTGGTGTTAGTCCCTCCCTTTACTCTCCATCTTTCACATATCAGATGTCCTTTAACTATTCTGAGAGGGAAAACTCAACTGTCCTGGCAACCTTACCCACAACCACCCTCTGCAACCAAGATGGCTCAACGAGCAGCCAGCAGAACAGGACCTCCGTCTCCTATGAGCTGACTCCAGGTGAGGTAGCCACCCTGGGCTTGGTGTTTGGGGTTCTCTGGCTGGTCTCCATCCTGGGCAATGCCCTTGTCTGCCTGGTCATCCACCGGAGCCGGCGGACTCAGTCCACCACCAACTACTTTGTGGTGTCTATGGCCTGTGCAGACCTGCTGCTGAGCCTGGGCTGCGCCCCTTTCATCCTTCTGCAGGTCATCTCTGGCCGATGGCCTCTGAGTGCTGCTGCCTGCAAGGCTGTGCGGTATGTGCAGCACCTTTGCCCTGGTGTGCAGGTCTATGTCCTGCTTTCTATCTGTGTAGACCGATTCTACACAATAGTGTATCCCCTCAGCTTCAAGGTCTCCAGGGAGAAAGCCAAGAAGATGATCCTGGCTTCCTGGCTGTTTGATGCAGCCTTTGTCTCTCCCTGCCTCTACTTCTACGGCTCTACACCCACAGACACCAACGCTGGTCACTGTGACTTTTTCCTCCCAGATAACTGGGGCAGTATAGCCTATGCTGTGGTTCACCTCCTCTTTGGTTTTGTGTTCCCAGTTGTGGTGATAGTGTCATTCTACCAGCGGGTGGTCCGATACATATGGAGGATCAGTGCTGATGGCCACACAGTACGCCGGACAATGAACATTGTCCCAAGGACTAAAGTCAAGACCATCAAGATGTTCCTCATGCTCAATTCTGTGTTCCTCCTCACCTGGACACCCTTCTATGTGGCCCAGCTTTGGCACCCAAGGGAGTCTAATGGTCTGAGCAGACAAGGGGCACTGTTCTTCACAGCCATTGCCTGGATCTCCTTCAGCTCCACAGCATCCAAACCCACACTGTACTCTGTCTACAATGCAAACTTCAGAAGGGGTATGAGGGAGACCTTCTGTATGTCGTCCATGAAATGCTACCGCAGTAATGCTTACACCATCACAGCAAGTTCTCGGATGGCCAAAAAGAACTATGTTGGGGTGGTGGACATCCCAGTGCCAGCAAAGACTCTCACTAAGGACTCTGTTTATGATACCTTTGACCGAGAGGCCAAGGACAAGAAGCTAGCCTGGCCTATCAATGCCAATCCTCCCAATACGTTTGTGTGAGTCAGCCAGGTTTTGAAACTGTTCAGAGCTCAGTATAGATGTTGGTTTAGTTATGGGGTGCTAACATATTAGTTCCGTACATTCAGTTGCAACTTAGAACAGAGCCCCCAACAGATGTGTTTCATTGACATAGGGGGCTTTCAGGGGATGTACCACACCTTCTGGCGGCCATATTGGAGGCCCACAGCTTTTGCGCAACAATGGCTTTGAGCAGCTGTGTTTCTAATTCAATAGATACAGTTAATTTCTGTGCTGTTTTTGAACTGATCTTTTTGCCCGTGACACATCTGATTGTTTTTGTGTTTAGATAATGTAAGCATGTTAGCTAGCTGACCACTGTGTCTTTAAGCTAGCTATCACTGAGCTGTTCTAAATACATCTAGCATTAGCAGTGGCTAGTAGTCACATTTTAACAACCAAACAGTTGGTCCAGGATAACTGAGCTGCTTCTCTTGAGTTACAACTCTTAATGTGTTGGAGTAGAGACTAGGGCTAAAGACAAGACAGTTTACCGTGTCATAGTAAGCTACATTTGGAAACATGTATTTTATTGAACTATTAACTTTTACTTATTACATTACTGAATTGACCTATATCAACAAAACAACAATCTTTTTCAGGTATGTTTCATTTTCTTGTTAGTTGTCTGCATAGACAATTCTCGAATAGACCTCCATGATGGAGTCATATGTGATTGCTGGAAGATTTGTGGTAAAACTGTAAAGCCTAAGCTGTTGTTACAAAGTGAAACTTTTTATGCAACTTAGTTGGATCAGGGGGTTGCAAGTAGCTTGACATTCATGCAACAGTACTGTTACAAAATCTCAAATGCAACACTTTTTTACTGCTGGATATACAAGGAGTTACTGATTCAGCATAATAAATCTCTTCACTGTGACATAAAATGTAAGATACATCCAGAGTTAGAAGTTTAGCTAATGCCAGCTAATATCCACTGCCATGTTAACTACTTATACAGGAATAACTGTAACTACCTGGCATTTCATAACAATTAAATGTAAAAGCAATCCACAAAACTTTGAAATTACTCAGTGACCGAAATTTCTTTTTCTTGGGACCATGTCAGAAGCTGTTTACCGTCCATTGTTGTTGTACAATCTGCCAGTCAGACTGCTACTACTGACTGGCCAAACTAAAAGCCACATGATGTGAGTAGATTTTAGCATTTTGATAGTCTGTTGCATGAACCATGGTGCAAGATGTTCAAATGGTTTCAATTTGATGCTACCAATTTGCATGCAGCTGTTAATTGCATTACTCAGTTTTAAGCCAATGAAACTCAGCTGCATACAAGTTGCATGACAAAGTTTCACATGTAACACATCTGATAGATGTTGGATCACCAGCTGAATCTCAAATACGGTACATGTATATTTAATGTCAGTTTTGCAATTTACAGGATTTCTCAGGTAGTGCAGTCTGTGTTCAGTAGCCTACCCTTTTCTAGTTGTTGCCAACAGGTGAGAGATGTGGTTAACGAAAAGCTTAAGAGTTCAACAGTTGTCATCCATAAACATTATGTTCATGTATACTGTTTAATTCTTGTGATTCCCAACTAAGTGAGGACAAAAGCATGTACAAGCCAGAGAGCTGAGATCTGTGCTGGATACATCTGCCTGAAAAGATCGCTGCGTCTCTGATTTCCTCAACTTTTCTAATGCTATACCCGCTTGTAAAAAAACATGTTTGTGTACTGACACACTTGTGAAATGTCTCATTTCTGTATACTGTCAGCTACTGTGGTTTCAAGCTCCATGCTTTATACAGAAGTCAAATAAATTCAATTAAAATATATGATCCATACAAACATTACCTATATATGTGGTTCCAAGGTCTATAGTCTGGTCAAGGACACGATCTGATTTTTTTTTTCCATTTCCCTTTCAGCATTTGAAATATTAGGAAGGTGACGAAAAAGCAAAGACACAAACAGCATGAATGTAGTGTACATCTCGCTTTTATTACATCACCACTGTTGTTCTCACATGCTTTCTTTTCGGAGTCAAATTCACATGAATAAGAATTTGTAAAATATCCAGCACATTTACTGATTTCCACTTGTTCTGGTGCATGAAACATGGAGGTTGATAAATCAGCTATTATTGACAGGCTGTCTACAGCTTTTATCAGGTTTAAATATAAGACATTAAAAAATTTAAGAATTTTAAGAATTAAAAGGTCTCGTGGCCTTTTAATTCTTAAAATGAGACCTTTTAATTACAGTTATAATGAAATTTAAAACTGAATTTTGAGAAAAACAAAATAGTTGGCCTATGAGAATATAGATCTGACATGGCTACATTCTCACTGGAAAAATAGCAAACCAAGAAACTTCCTAAAACTGACTTAATACTTATAATCCTCTATTGAATTCTATTTTAATACTTGAGTTTGGATAATGTGACTGAGGTTATAGGACACCTTGATTCAAATGATCCAGTAGAATATTTACTTCACCCAGTCAGTTTTTTCTATTACTTTAATGACAGCAGGCTGTCTGCTTTCTTTATTAACTCTGCATACAGAGGGTAAACACTGTTACAGAAGTGGAGGGATCATTGCAGAGGAAGCACCACAGAAAAAAACAAATCCTTATCTCCCTGGAGGGATTCACAATGTCAGCTTGACAATCAGCTGTCCAACTGTAGAACACTCTCAGCCACACTTTGCTTATTCCGGTGTTTAAAGGAATACTCTAACGTTTTGGGCAAAGTGCCTTTTTTCAAACTTACCTAGACTGAGACAAGATGTTCAGTACCATTTTCACCTCTGTACGTCCACTGGTTTGGTTCCAGTGGGTAGCATTCCGTGTTAGCTTAGCATAAAGAGTTGAAGTCTACAGGTGTCATTAGCCTAGCTTCATCAAAGTGAAAAAATAAACCTTACAACAACTTGGAAGTTCTGTTAATTACAGCATGTATCATGCTTACTTGAAATAAAAATCTTGATTTTTTTTTTAAAGGAGTAATTTTAGAAGAAGTTACATGGTAGGAAGTATAACCACTGAACACATGTATCCTTCTGTCTGTGTTAAGCGGTTATAGTTCCTACCATCGAAAAAAAAAAAATTCCAAGACGTGTATTTTAAACACGATACATTGTGTAAATTAGACAGCTTCATAGTTGCTGTAAGGTTTATTTTTTCACTTTGACGGTGCTTGTAAGTCGAAAAACGGTGTTTTGCCCAAAACAGAGTATTCTTTTTACAGAAAAGAGGAGTTTGGACAAACATGCACAGACGTCACGATGCGTGCCCACAAGGTGTAAAGATTTTCATGGGCCTGACAATTCGCTCATTCAATGTGTATCCTGGAACACAAATGATCAAGAAAGAAAACTCAAAGGCAAAAAAAAAGTAAAAGTGCAAAGCAAGTCTTCAAGAAATTTCTCTGTACATAAATGTGTAATCCACAGTCAAAAAGATCTTCCACACACTTAATGGTTTTACAATTAAGCAAAGGTAGGCAACTGGTGGCAGGCAGAGGGCCCCACAAAAGACAAGACCCTCAATTTGCTAGGTCCACCCCTGCTATGATCCATTCAATTTTTGAGAGCTTGGCTGAATCAACTGGTTGGATATAAATTGCTTGGATCTAAGTGAGTGGAAGATCTTTTTCATCGCTGATTCAACTGGTGGGTCAGGCACCTTAACAAAAAAAAACTCTCAGCCTAGAAAGTGGTAGAGGCTATACTTACACAAAAGAGCAATAAAACATGGATTTTGATCTAAATACAAAATAATGAGAGGCTGTGAGCCATCAGGTGAACTATTCAAATCATAATATGCTGGCTACAAAGGAGTTAATTGGTCAAGGAAGGAATTTTTTGAGACAAATTCCCAGAGTCATAATTTCTGTAATTGTAAAATTTATAACTCCATAATAACTCTTCATAAAAAGCAGAAACTATTGCGTTAAAATAATAAAAAAAAAAAAATAACAGTGAAATAAACAGTGAAAGTGCACCTTGCTCTTGCTAAACGAACCAACAGCTCTGATATAGACAATACATTCGTCAACCCACAAACAGCCACCAGGTGGTTTCTCTGAGTTGATATAAAATACAAATACAAAAATATATCCAACATATGTCCAATCCACACAACATTACTATACATTTTGATTCCTGATGCATGTTTGGATATACATCCTGCAATTAGGCAATCTTGGTCTTGCATGCGCAGATCTCCATGCTTCATGTTAATGCTACACCAGGAAGGCCATCTTTTTTTGGCAAGCATTTCTAGACATAATTAGCAAAATAAAAAAAAATCTTATTTGTAAACTACATCCCTTTGGGCATTTTCTCATCTGTATCACCTAAAGTGAATTAAGAAACTGATAAGAGCAGGAATAGAGTGAACAAAATAGCGTTTTGATTAGACGCCTCAGCAAACTAAACCCACTCATGTATAATGACATACATGATTTCCTATGTGACCTAACTTCAAAATGAAAAATTTAGCAGTTATTTAGGGGGTGGGGTTCCTGACATAAATACGACTCCATCTATATTTGTGAAACAGCAATCAAATCAAAGTTTAGATAAAGATGTGCACATAAGTTGCATGTGAATAACTAGTTCACATGCACTACTAAAATTTAGGCAATGTGAAAATGAAGAATATTCATAAGAGCCTCTCACCTTGGTTACTGCAACTACACACATGTTCCTGTGTGAGTCACCTCAGACAAAACCTTTTTCTAAACTAGATGAAGATTGTATGGAGTTTTGCCCTGAAGCCTTCATATCACCAGTCTCTGACCGCCTTCACATCGGAGGCTTCCCTTTCGGAGGGCTTTCTTGGGTACACTCTTCAAGCCAACTAGCCTTTACCATTACTGGTTATGTTGTTTTTCCCGTTCTTGGGTGCCTTGGTGCTGCTGCCTTGAGGCATTTTCTGCTCATCACCTGTGAGGAGGGCCTTGATTTCTGAAGGGATCTTCCCCTGGTCCATGGCTGAGCACCACTGTTTGTACTGTTGGGGGAAAAATTCAATTCAGTTCGATTCAAATAACTTTTTTGTCCGCGAGGGTCAATTGAAAGGGCAGGTAGAGTAGTACAATCCACAAAAATAAAGATTTTTTTTTAATTAGAGACAGTACAGGAAAGCACACATAACATGCAGTGCACCATTGCTTATTACCACCTGTCAACTGAAAAATGTCACTAAAAATCATCTTTGGTAAATAAATCAATAGGGGTCAATGCCACACTGGATATTTTTTTGACAATAACATTTGAACACCCCTGGTCTTTGGTTTGCCTTTTCCAAAGCTTTGTACCTGCTGGCCACTGTACACTGCACTGCAGCCAATCAAATAAAAGCAAAGGTGTCTCTGTATGTAGCAGGCTCCCGATTCTCTGCCTCTCATGCTGCTCTTGAAGGAATACTTCAAAGTTTTGGGCAAAATACCTTTATTCCGACTTACCCAGACTGAGACAAGATGTTGAATACCATTCAAACACCATCAAACATCTTGTCTCAGTCTGGATAAGTCGGAAAAAGGCTATTTTGCCCAAAATGTTGAAAGTATTCCTTTCACCAAACAGTAGGATCTAAATTTCATCACTTGATAATGAATTACAAACTTTATCCACTGTATGAGAGTGAAATTAAAACTAAAACTGTGTCTCTTTTTCTACATTTTCCATTCAGTGTCTGACTCCATACAGAAACTAGGGCTGAAAATGTGGGATGGTGACAATTCTATGAAGGTGACAATTTTTATTCATTTTGGCTGGTAAAACTGACTCTTGGCAAGGTTTTTATTTCGTTTAACAGCCACTGACAGGAGAGCCAAAAAGTTAATACTGAGCACTGAGTACAATGCGTGCTGAAGTCATGTAGTTGGTCACAATCGGACACCAGAGGTGATTTCTATTCTTTTTTTACTTGTGTATAACTACATTTCCTTAGAGTTTGTGTCTGTTATTGAATCATTGAGAATAAGACTCAAAAGACTCAAAAGATGAAAAACAAGGTTTGTTTCTAACTGTATGGAAATTTGTCTCCTGAGGAACTAGTTACCATCTCCAGCTCCTCCCGCAGAGCACAGATAGCCCTCTCTTTACTGGAAACCAGTTCCTCAAGGTACTGGTATCGCAGTTTCTTCCTGGCTCGGCATTCCCGTGCACTCTGTCTACTCCTTTCCAGCTTGGCCTTCAAATCAATCTTTGCGGGTTTGCGGCCACGCTTCCCAGGCTTTTTCACTTTGCCACTCACCATCTGTTCACAAAAAAGAAAATCATTTTATTTCTTGTTCTAGACCAATATAGAATCCTGCCAACATTGGCAATACTGGCCGTTTATTAAACATCAGTCATCAATCAGTCAGTGTTCCTCACTGACCACAGCTACATAAAAACTGTCTGGAAAACTAGACAGGATAATGTTTTAATTTATAACATATTTGTAAATTCATTCGTCATTTAAACGCAGTAATGTATCCCAGAGTTGCCCTAAACAGCAAATAGGTGGAGTGGGTCACCCTACACACGTTGTCCCAAGATTACCAGAGACAAACTGTCTAAACAGCGTCACGAAAGAGGCAGGTGCTTTTTTCGTTTGTTTCAGTCAGTGGTGTATTTTCATCTCAAACCAAACATTCTTGTCAGCCTAACGTTACAGTTCCTGGTTCTGGCATTTCTAATATTTGGAAGTTTTTTTGTTTACAAATACAATTTAACCTCCTTAGAATTAAGACATATATAAACATGCAATCCCCAAGAATACATGACATTCAGAGCATGTTTTAATGTGAATGTTACAGGCCGATTATCTTGAAAACACAGTTTCTAGCATAGTTACAGGCCCAGGTAATTCTTTTAGCTGATTCGGCTACGTTAGCAGCGGTATATTCTATTAAAACTAGCAGGCCAATGATAGGGACGTTATTAGCTTTACCATCATCCTCAATACTGACTTGACTTGGAAACCAAAACACACGTATAGAAAACACAGCAGCGGTTCGACTTTTTACCTTGTTGTCATCCATTTTGGTCAATGCTTTGCTAGCGGCCGTTAGCTACCGTTAGCTAATACAAATGAGATCTTATTGTAGTAACTGTGGATGAAAGTCTTGATAAAATAAAACCTAACGTCAACCCGTCTATTTCACAACAGACATGAGACTGGACGCGACGTCCTAAAGCCGAGTTTCATAGCTGGATAATTCTGGTGGTGTTTCTGTCCAATGTTTACATCATTTCGTGCTTCCTGATGACGCAACGGCAGTTTGTCTGCTTGTTCTCGCGATACTGCAGGCAGGCGGCCCGAAGTTTTAACTGAAGTGATAGACACGCGGAGGCGGGATTTACTGTGATATGTCTATCCACACACTGTGAAATTTGGCAAATGACACCGTAAAGCTTTATTGTTCCCAAGGGATAAAGTCCTACTGGATCAGCATAGCTGCTGCACAACAACACCAACAAAAATACTATACAATACAAACAGCATCCACTAAGTACAACCAAGAGATTGTAAAGATCAATCTGCTATGTGCTACTGCTCAGAACCACACAGTGTCCACTCATCATGTTCCTGTAGTGGAACTCTACAAATTCTTTCAGTAAGTGAACTATTGGGTTAAACAACACCCTGAAACACACAATTCTATTTGTGATACAGTATCTTTTAATATGATCTGCCACTTGTCTTTAATATGATTTTCCATTTGCACTATTGCTTACTTTCACTTTCATTTCACTAGCTATAGACCCTTAATTCCAATCTAAGATGAATATTAGTTTTTTGAGCAAGTATGGGGCATGAAGTATTTCAAACACACTCAAGTTATAAAGGATGCTGAGAAATCTTCTCAGCAACCATGACCCCTTGGTGTACAGAGATATGAAAAGTAAACAGAGATGAACTGATGAGTGGGTATTATGAAGACGACAAACAATTAACAGGCAAATAAAAACCCATCATTGTTGTTTCAGATCAGTAGCAGCAGCGGTGGGGAAACTGTGGGCAGCTGATGTGGCATCTATGGAATATCTCACTCCACTGATGAGAATCACAATACAATACTAGGTGGCTCATTGATGCTCTGGATGTTTCTGTTATCACTCAGACAACATTCATCACACAGTGAGGAGGGGATGATACTGTATGACCAACATTTTCATTGATTTAGCAGTGACTTTTTATTGGTTCCTCCAGATGCTTGGTGACTTGGAGAGAGAGAGATACTAGATTAAAGTGTAGCAAAATGTTACAAATGTTACAAATGTCAAGACTAAAATAAAATATCTGAATTTAATTTGTCAATTATATTAAAACTGAGGCATTTAAGTCATAGGCCTTCTGTGGGCGTAATTGTCTCCCACACATGATGTATGCAAATGGCAGGGAAAATCAGGGAGCAGGTGAAGGAGCAGGTTTACTTGGAATATCTTCCATCTCAGCCCCTGTCATATATATATATATATATACACATACATATTTATATATATATGTGTGTGTGTGTGTGTGTGTGTGTGTGTGTGTGTGTGTGTGTGTGTGTGTGTTGCATTCCAC
>OMLF01010292.1:0-16736 GCA_900302615.1 Holocentrus rufus
CAGGGCAAGCAAGCACAACAACCTTGGAGGTCAGCCGGAGGAGCACGCTCACAGGCTCTCTGTCACACACACACACACACATGCACACCCTTGTGGCTTAGGAGGGAGGGAATTGGAGGGGAGTGGTGGCTTGCTCAGTGAGAGAAGAGAGAGGGAGCTTGGGACGGCCTGCTACAGCCGCCAGCCGGCCCCTCCTCTGGGAACACACAGAGCCTAATGAGTTTGATAGTCTGCTGAGCTCCATAAATCATGCCATGCAAAACATTTCTCCTCTCTGAATAAAAGCATTTATCACCCTCTGTTTATTCACTCACTCTCACAAGATTGATTGGCTCCCAGCAGCCTGCTGAGCAATCAGCCGTGCCGATTCCTCTATTTTTCCCCCTCGGTCTTCTTCCTCGCCTTTTTATTTATTTATTTTTTTCTTCTTTTCTCTGTCTTTCAGTGGGGAAACTTCGAAAGGAGTGGATGAGAGAGACCATCTCCAACGTGGGCATGGGGATGCTCAAGTCCGTCAAGGAGTACGTGGATCCCAATAACATCTTCGGCAACAGGAATCTCCTCTAATTTCCTGATCTTTTCCATCTTTATCTCACCTTTTCTAAAATCATCTCTCGAGCGTTTGGATTAATGGTTACTAAATGTGAATTTAAATGGACAGAAATATTGTCTCTTTTGTCAAAGTGTCATTTGGTGCCATTTATTGATTCACCCAAATTCACCACCTCTCTTTTACATAACATTGCACTTAATAAGCTGTAACAATCAGTGTCATTCTTTTTTGAAGCTCATCTTTGCCATTGCGCCATGGCCTCAGTTTGTCGTCGGAGGTGAGACGGTTCAGAATATGGAGGTTCTGATGGATCCTTGTACGTCCAGTGTTTACTGTCGAACATTTCTGTCTCTGTCTGTACGTGTGCTGCGGTCATGGCCTCACACACCGAATGGACATGATGTAACCCTGATACTGTCACATGTGCTTACGGTTAACATCCTAAAAATCCTTGCCAACTAGATTAACTTTGCGTGTGTGTATGTATGTATGTGTGAGTGTGTGTGTGTGTGGAATTGCGTGTTGTTCCATCTGTGTATGGCACTACTTTAGCGGTAAGTTCTAGATGAATGCGCTTTCTAAAGCTCCGTGCCTTTCTAAAGCTATGCCTGCCTTTCCTTCTCCAAAACCCTCCACAGGTATACAAGGAGTCTCTGTAAACCTGAATTGTTTTGTACGTCATTTTTCCTCCTTTAATATCAGTGTCCCCCCCCGTTTGTCTCCTGATCTTTGTTTCATACCCTCATGCCTTTTGTTTTACTGACCTGTTGCCACCAGAGATGTGTATTTTTTCTGATCTGTGTGTGTGTGTGCCTCTACTCAAAAACCTTGTACCTTGTGGTACTAAAACCCCCTTGCCCGCCTCCCCAAACAAAAATCTGTCCAAGTAGGAAGAAAATAGATACTAGAAGACACTACCGTGTACATTTAGTTTTTGTATCGAAAGCTTTTACCTTGCATGGTTTGTTACAAAGAAAGTTAAGTGGACAAAAGCCATCGTGTTTAGATCATGCCTGTTTATGTGTGACCGTGTTTGCAAAGGCCTCTGGATCCCGGTGCTCATGTTGTACCAAAGACTCAACACACAACCTGTCCATCACAATGCATACAGACCATGCAAACATAACATATCTCTATGTTTGTTCATGCTCTCTATAGAAAAAACCACCTTGACACACATTTAGTAATACATGCACAGCTAAATTGTATTTTTTTTAAATCAGCATATGCAAAGACACCCTTGTGATCTATAAAATATATTGATATTTGTGACTGTTACTTTAACTATTATATGTACTAAATCTTTCTATTTAACACAATTAGAAGACGCTACTTATTTTCAAGGCACTGTATCAAATTCTTTTTGCTGCATTTAATTGATGTTGCCCAGAAATTGCTCAGTACAAAAAAACGGTTTCCCTTGTTAGTGTATATCTGTGTTTGTGTATGTTTTTTGGAAAAAAAAAAATACTTTGATACTTTGTCACTGTTGTATTAACCATTGATTTTTGAAGCAACATTTAGCTTCTTTAAGAGAGCCATTTGTTGAGGAACCTGCTTTAACGCAGGTTGTTAAAATGTGCACTCCAGTGAGATTCGACATGAGAGCTTTGCCGCCCCGTCAAAAACCGTCGCTTCGTTTCCGGCTCCTGCTTCACATTGCCTTTTTTTGTTTTTCCCGGACCTCTTGAGTCCCTTTTCTTTCTTAAATGTCTCTCATCCATTCATGACATTTCCACAAGGAAACTCGAATGAAGGAACTGGTTTGGGACCCGTCACCTCTCATGGCATTATCTGAACAGTTTCATACATCTTTACCCTTGTGTCAAAACCTTGTGAAAGCTTGAAATCCGAATGTTATGGATGTACCTTTTGTTATTTTCCACTCCTCTTAATAATGTATTAGCATTCAAGTACATTTTGTCAATGCTGTTTGTGCAATAAATTGAAATAAAACAAAAGTTGGGGGCTTGTCTTTTCAGCTGATCACACCCTGCTGTTAAATATGGTGATTTCTGAGAGCGCCATTTAATTCAGCCTTGACCAGGAGATGGCTTCAGCTTCTCTCTTTCTCACACACACTCACTTCTTCCTTAATTCAGCTTTTCCACGGCAGCTTTCCCCGGCGCTCAAAGGGTCAACAAGAGCCTTTGTCTGCACAAAGCTCGAGAGTGGGCTTTGTTTAACCGCCCACTCGCCCCGGAGCGCGCTCTTACTCTACCTGTGCCAGACTGAATTCAAGGTAATCCAGTACAGAGGAGTTTTAAACAGCCTGTCTTTGCTTCCTGTCAGAGGCTTTTCTACACACAGCCTCCCTTGGGAGTCATCTTCACCCACACAGCCACCCACGCACTGCTGCTGACGTCACCCCCACCCATCAGCAGCAATGGAGCTCAGCCTTGCACTATGAAATACAGCTATTATACCGCTCGGGCTTTAATACTGGGGGCTGCATGAATGGATATGTCAGCTATAAAATGAGCAGGGAGGATTCAGACATTTAAACACTTCAATAGGGACTGTAATTTGGGGGGAGTATAATGTTGGTTATTGATTCATGTACTGACAGCAAAATCCTATGAATTCTAACCTGGGGAAGACTTCATTTCATGTATATGAATTAGGATCTGACTTAATACATCTATGAATGAGGCACATGCACATATTTCAGAGAATGGGTCTCAGTGCCTGTGTAGGGAGAACTTTGTCCACATGAGGTCAGCATTGCACAGGGGAAAATAAAACGAATCACCCGCCACTGTAATGTTTCATATATGAATAAATCAGAAGAACATACTGTATTTAGCAGCATATTTTTATTTAAAGTCAGAACAGAAACATTGCACATTTGCCGGTACATGCCTTAGGTTTCTTTCAGTTTAGCCCGCTTGAGTAAATCATAAACAAACCAAAGTCCTAACAGAAGAAGAAGAAGAATGAAGAAATGCAAGAAGCACAATACATTGCAAAAAAAGACAGTACCAAGAAGAAGTTGGCCACATTGGAAACCTAATAGAAAAATATAACAGCAATATTAATAATTCACTTAACATGATGCAATAGAATTTAAACCATGCATTTGGATGAAATAATGTTTTACCAAGAAAATTCAAAGTACGAGGTATTTGTTGGCTCACATGTTTTGCTACATCCATAGCAGTTGGTTGAATTGAATACTGCAGAAAACATGCATTTCAAATTTGTGGTCGACTTCAATTAGCTCTTCAACCAAAATACAGTAGCACACAGATCCATGCCACACAATGTGCACAGTCACATTTTGAACTCCAATTAACAAAGCTACAACACAATTCATTAAGTCGTACCCCGAAAAAAAAAAAACAACAACTTAGAAACAATAACTTTTGACAACATGGGCACTTCATTACTACAAGTATCAGTGTCAAAGTCTTTCTGTTTAATGAAATAAAAAGGGGATACAAGTATTTTTTGATAATTTTGAGAAAAGGCCAAAATTTGAAGTTAATATAGTTTTGATTTCTACAGACAGGGATGAGTTCCTATTCAAATTATCTTCATATTTGGTTGCATTGTGTTTTGGATGTCACTCAGTTGTAAATCAGTGGATGAAAGTGAGTTTTATGCAGAAAATTGTTAGCTATGTCTGACAAACAAAACGAATGGCAAACTACTGATGTTAGCACTCTTCAGCAAACCATTTACAAATGTGATATTACCAGAACAGGTTTGTCAAGGCACATTGTGTGTGTGTGTGTGTGTGTGTGTGTGTGTGTGTGTGTGTGTGTGTAAATTAAGTGAGGTCCTGCTAATAGAAATTGGGGCGTAATACAGTTCCATATGGCAATATCTTTAATGGTCTGTGGCTGAAATAGGGTTAAGACATACTGCATCAGTTGGTTTTAATTACTGCAAAACATAACATCGCTGAACAAGGATTTCCATACTATCTAAGAATGTTGGGGAGGAGGCCATGCATTTTTCATTAGGATCTTAAAACAAGGCACAGGAAGGGAGGGAGCGGAGGACTGAATTTGCATTGCAAGCATTGCCACAGGTCCTGATGTTCCTGCACCCCTTTATCCTCCACAAACTCTACAGACAGGTTACAATCCAGAGCTTACATCTTTTAAACAGCACTTGCATATACCATTTTTCTTTTTTTTTCAAATTCAATAGCCTATGTACAAATTTACAAAAAAAAACAAACCAAAAAGATAAATAAATAAATAAAAAAAACAGCAACCCCATTCTCCAAGACAAAATGCTAGCAACAAATAGGTACCAAGAGCAAAAAAGAACCACAGCAGAGACAAACAACATTCCTGTCCAATATTCTCCATGCCTTGTTGTGACTGCAGATTCCTTGTAGCAAAACTGTGCAATGCCCAGAAGAGTTAGTGTTCGCTCACTGGTTGACATGTTGACACAGTGGTTTGAGTTCTCTTTCAGACATGTTGTCATCAGATGGTTTGCAGCTGCCCCGACAAGCCGGCCTAACGCAGCTCTCTCAGCCCTCAGCGCAAGGAAGCTGAAGGACCAGAAAAACCTCCTATTCTAGCGCCGCACTGAAGTCTAAAGCTCATCTCTAGTAGCAAAAGCGAGGAGCAGAGCCCAAGAACCTCTGCATGCACTGCACTGCCTCTTCTGCAGGCTGCATTTAAGAGGAAAGAAGGGAACAGATCAGCTTGGAGACGGCGGCAGAAGCTAGCTTACGTGTTTGAAGAGGCCGCCGTCGCCATCAGCGCTACAGCAAGGCGTGCTGCCAGTTTTGGCCACGGTGCAGCCACTTGTGTCTGTGCTGTCGCCGCTACAGGGGCTCGGAGGCGCAGAGACGCTCTGGCCACGCTGTCTTTCCTTGTTCAGTTCCTCCCATTTGGCCCTGTTGGCTTGAATCATGTCAAGCATCGGTTGGAGTTTTGGATTCAACTTGACCAGAGTCTAGAGGAGGAAGGGCAGAGGATAGAGGAAGGGAGGGAAAAGAGAGAGGAAAAAATGAGAATGAAAAATATTTATGAAATACAATCGGGAAAAAACACCATTAGCATGAAAAGCAGTGCATTATTCATCAAACACACTATGGACAAGACAAATGAAACCATACAAAGAACATCTGACCACAACAACAGCAATAGTAGCACTCCATGAAATGGCTGGTCCTTAAAGATTAGAAGCACATGTATGACTGTGATTATATGCCTTTGTCATTTTGCTGTGCTGAGCTATAAATGGCAGCGCAGTCACGTTGAAATACAAGCTTTCATGCACCGTTTAATGAATTACCTCAGAGACAAGGGGATTCTGTCCCCTCTATTTTCTTTACATTGTCTATACTTCCACTGCATCTATTGGCTCTCCAGGAAAGTCTCATTAATTAGTTATTGTTTCATTAACCTTGTTTCATATGGAAATAGAAAATGTAGGCACAGCACCCACACAAGGCAAGTGCTTTTGTTTATTCATACATATCTAGGTGTGGCATAAGTGGCTATTCTTGGGTGGTGGGGACTAGGAATCTTATTCATTTGTACCATGAATGTGGCTTTTATAGAAAATAACATTCCACATCCTGGCATAGCACACATGAAGCATTCAGAGCAACTGTAATAGGGACATGAAATCCCTTTTTTTTCTTATTTTGGCAAAACACAACTAATCAAAGCTGCCGATTAACTGAACTTTGACTGCAGGTGGGCAATTTGAGATGCATTTATATGCAGAGGGTGCACAGACTAACAATTAAAACACTCATATTTGTAGGTGGTAGACTAAAACAAAGTTCCGTAATGTGGTGAAGTTCACAAGTCAAGACTTGCGTTCTATGTAAAAACAGCCCACTGCCCACTCTTTTATGTGGAAAGCATAATGATAACTCCTGAGGAGTGTGTTCAAGTGTGTACTGCTAATTGTAAAGCTGTTCACCTGTGATGCCTGGGAACATTAGAGCGTTAAATGCATTCCCACTTCCACAATTCCTGATCAAGCCAATGGCCCTCTCCAGTTACTGAGTCAGATTGCTTCAATTATGCTCCTACTGGGTCTTGCTGTGTATGTTTTTGCACATAACTGTGGGTTTTGTGTGTCTGTGAGTGGGTGTGGTATATTGCAGTGTAGTGTAGTGAGCTAAATGAGTGTGTGTGGATCATGCAATGTTAACATCATCACATTGGGGTTGTGTGTGGCCTGCACAGAGCTGCAATTTGCAGCAGCTACAGCAAACTAACGCAGCGATCAGCTTAATCTTTGCGAATTTGTCTTGTCTCCAGGTTAACAGAGGAGGATTTTCTAAAGGAGATCAATTTCCCCCCTTTTTCTCCCCGGCGTGCAACCACCGTGGGACCGAGCTCTCTCATTGGTTTCCACAGCATCGCTATTCCACCGAGGTTAGACCGAGAAGAACAGAGGGAGACTTTGTCATCTGGTGGGCTTTGAAGATGGAAGGTTACATAATGGGGGATTAATATTCCACACAGTAGCGAGCCACCACCAGGAGAAGGAGATCAGCGAGATCAAGAACGAGATCTCTTCCGCCCACAGACAAAAAACCCTGCCGCCTCTGAACTTCCTCTACTCTCCCCTTTCTAATTTAATTGGCAGCAACATGGTCGTGAGCTCCGTATCTCCATTCTCAAAACATTACCATTTACATGATGCCACAGTATGGCAGCATGGAGACAAACCCCCCCTCACACAGAGAACACAGTCCTTTGATGCGTTTCATCTGCACTACACAGGCAATAACAATGGTGAAAGCAGAGCACAACAAAGATCAGCCTGCTCTCACTTATAACTTTCAACAATGATCCTGGAATTATTCCAACCATTTGATTCTAATAGCGATTTTTTCTTTTCTTATGATGAAGACTAATACATATGATTTGGCAATAAATGAAAAGGGATTTCGCTGCATGGCAAAAGAAGAGGTATAACAATGAGCAATTTTGTCCTTGGCTCCTCCCACAATTTCTAATCAATTTGACTTGTTTCCTTTCATCCATACACCTTCAACACGCCTTATCTATCAGCGACCTTGATCTCCTCAGGAAGCCAGCCTTCCTCCATCTCCCACACAGCCACTGCTGCAGGGCATGGGAGGGGCAGGTGAGTCTTGACGTCACCAACTTGCACACACACACACACACACACACGCACGCACAGTCTTGCATGCACAGTCTTTTCAGTCCCCGCTTTCTTCGCTATTGTGCGCCGAAGCCCCGAAGTAGAAGAGTACAGCGTCTGACTGAAGGGCTTTAGCCTGACGAACATCACCGCTCTATTCACACACGCCACTTGTTTGCGGAGCTTTCTCGCAGTCAGAAAATGAAGACTCCGCTGTTCTCAAATAAAGAGAAGGCGGCCTTGGAGATTTCACGGGTTTCAATGAGTGATGTGTTTCTTTCTCCGTGAGGAATCTCTAGATGGAAGAAGAAACCCGTTGAATGCTCGTCGGTGAAGTTTCCACCGCTGGCGTCAGTGGGCACAATAGCTGCGGAAGGACGGCCTCCTGATGTCAGAGGCAGATGCGTGATGACCACGACGCAGTGAAGACCAAAGGGCCTTGAGGTTTAGGAGCTTGAAGAGCAACTGCAAATGTTTACCTCATATAACGGGGCACAGATTCCATCAATCCACTCCAGCTGAAGCCCCGGCAGCTCGTCCTTCCGGTTTCGATCAAAGATGGCCTGAAACATTAGAATAAACCCCATGGTTACTCCGTTTTCTGCTCACACCTACACATGTGCTCACACCAGGCGAAACAGAGAAAACAGGGGTATTACATAAAAATATGATAATTCTTATAGTCAGGGAATGAGGCTACAAGGCAGTCTTACAGTGCAATCTGCTGGGTTTCTCAATGGACAACTGCGGCTGCTCGGGGCACAGGAAACTCTCCCTGCACTTTCAAGACCAGCAAGTTTATTTCAGTTATATTTTCTATTCTGCCTTAGCCTCCTGCAGCCTGAACTTCAGAGGCTCCACAGAGGCTGTGCTTCAGAGATAGTTACTGGGCTACGACTTACAAGTTGAATATTTAATTTCCAACACCCACACACAGAGTGGTAAAGGTTTGACACAAGCGGCAGACCTGAGGCTACTGCATTAGTTACTTCAGAGGAGAGGCAATGTGGCCAGGCTCGATTAGTCAACAGCCAGTAATTGCCGACAGAGCGCCGTGGTTTCTCCCTCTAAGAACCTGCAACACTGGTTAGCCTTCAAAGCTCCGCAATCAAACACACAGTATTCTTCTATTTTGGTGCCATGGCTTTGAGGACAGTATAAATACAGCGTGAATTAAGACAAACATCTCCATTATGACCAAAGTCTTCCCCTCGCATTATTTTATGTTATTTTTACTCTCAAGTGGGAAAGATAAAGACTCACAATTTACTGTCCTGGCTAACAGCTACTCAAGGCAGTTCCTCTATAGTCTCCTGAACAGTCTACTAGAATATACTAAAATAATATAATATGTTTGATAATCTCCTGTCATTACTGCTGGACAAACAGGAGTGGTTGAAAGTTGGCTCTGGGCTCAGTGGAGAGACAGTCAAGCTGATGATTCACTTTTCTCACACTCTGTGACAGAAGCACTTGTGTTTCCTACATAATCTGTGCATTTCTAAGTGTTTAAAAAAATAGCAATCGCATCTCTTCAGCATCACCAGCTCATGAGGAACATCAGCAGTGAAACAAACAGTAAAAATGCACTCACAGACGGGGTGAGTTTCAGCTCGGATCTCTCTCTGTCCCCCTGCTCAAAGAACTCATTGGTCACCAACTCTGCCACCTGACCAGAGAGAAAAGATCAAAGGTTTAAGAAATACCCTTACAGGCTTCTATCCATATTTTATAAACCAATAAGTGACTTGTTTCCCTTCTGTGCTTCTCACCTTGCGTGATATTTCCCATGGTTTAGTTACGGCTCCCAGATCACATGCTGTCATCAACATGGACCTGAAAGTATGACATATACATTTATTATATCTAATTATTATGCTAAAGAGTCAGCACTGAGAAATTCAATTCAGTCAATTCAGGTTCAGCAATTCTGCATTGGATATTTCCTGCAGGATAAGACACACTTGTTGCTGTGTGCAGAGCTTTACCTGCACATGTCTCTATGAGCCTTCACATTCCAGTTGTACTCTCCTTTGCTGACCAGCTCGAAGAAGGTGCTTCTGTTCCTAGAGGGAGGAAAGCACAGACAGCTGTATATGTAGGTGTAAGTAATGAGAAGTCCACAAGGGGGCGGTGTTACCTAGAAAAATTGTGAGCACACAGCCTGTAAACCCATTGTAAACAGTGAATGGGAACTGGCTCGGTAGGAGTCAGTATGCTACATTATGAATAAGTCAGCATGTTGGAGTCGGCCAGGCTCCATGGACATCTCAGTATCAGATGACATAACAATTCTGTAAAGTGTGTGTTTAGCAGAACTCACTCGAAGTAGAGCGTGAGGTCTGTGGCCAGGATGGACTGTTTCAGCAGCTGCATGAGGTCGCCGTACTCTCTGGAGGAGAGGTTGGAGAAGATGTTGTGACCCTGTGGGAACCCATACAGACACGACACAATCAACACACAGCTGAAAAAAATTACAGACGTATAAAGCCCCCCTAATCCTAATCCTGTAACCCAGTGTGCAGAGAGGCACTGAGTGAATATTTAGCATTATTAGCCATAATAGGCTTTGTATAGGTAATAGGTAAATGGCTGCTCATACAGAAATTTAATATATGAACTAGAGAAATGTTGTCATATATGTTACATATATAGTCATATATGAACCAAACATATATACCCCACTTCTGGATATAGTTTAACCCAATATAGGTTGAACACACATGTGTAACTTGTATATGTTCATATATAAAATCAACACATTGTTCTTACGTGGTCACATTTGTGCATCCATACCTGGTCAACTTACATATATGACTAACGACTCAAAAAACTGGGGAGGACACATATATGCTAGACATATATACCTATATTTGAAAATATACCAAATTTAAATTTGTTTTATATATGGGTATTTAATATGTATATAATCCCCAATATGAACATTCATTTCCATATAGGATTGAGCAGTACCTCAGAGTTTAACATGTAATTCAGTCCACTGAGAAAATGGACTTAATCCCTGAAAATTAAAGGAACTATTTTCTTTACCAGCAACATGCTCTGTTGACTCAATTCTGAACGAAGAAAATAATTAATTTCTATGTGGAATATGCACAGTGTAAATTATGGGATCAGTTATGGAAAGTGCAATCAGGATAACAGGTTGTAAATTCTGTTCCTGTTTGATCTTTACATCTTTATCTGGGTCCAGGTGAGTCCACACAGGACTCTTCAGACTGTCTAACAGCCTCTCTATCAGCTGACCTCCACCACCGTTTACTGGCGAGGTGCCAGCACATTCAGTCTCTGGGCGGAGGGATTCCTTGGGTGTCACATCACATCGAGCTGTGGAGGAGGCCAACGTGCCGCGCGCTGCTGAGTGTGTGTGCTGCACACAAAGGCAACACCGCCGTCGGCTCAATAAGATGAACCATCAAGAGATCAGAGGAGCAGCTCTTAATAAGTAAGCACCATCGCTCACTTGAAGCTCTCCTATCATTAAACCAGGGCTCTCTCTCTCTCCGTCATGTATTATACATTCATTCACCACTTAGCTAGTAGCCACCCCCCTCCAGAGGACGGTGGGAACGAATGGAGGGGCTTGGGTGTCTACGGAGGATGGAGGAGAAATGGAAGATGTAGAGGAGATAGGGATGACTGAGGGGATAATAAAGAGCTGCAGGGATGAAACGAGATCGTTGCAAAGGGATGACCTCGGGTTTTCCCTTTTGAACGCTGAGAATCCAAGCCTGAATGTTTTCTCAGCGTGACTGTTAAGAGTCCAGCCACCGGCTCGTGCGTTCCCATGAAATATTGAACCGCGTAATGGCAGAGATATAAAGGCCCCCTCTCACTTTGTCTTAATTGGGGAAGATGAAGACAGAAGGCGGGCGAAACAGGACGTGCGAATGACGAGGGGATGGTGAAAAGAGATAGAGGGAAGGAGTGGCGCTGAAAAGTTTTAATTAATGGTTCCTGCGGGTTGCTGGACTGAATCGTGAGCTCTCTTTTCTCCGTGAATTAGCCACACTGTTCATTTATATGCTAATGGGACAGTGGTAGTTCAACCCCAGTATCAACAGAAACCATTATGATATTCCAAGCAAACATTTGTCTGCTTACTGTGTTGTCAGCACCATGATAATGAAGTTAATGGATCCTACCCCTACCAAGGCTTGTCTCAGCTGCTCCCTCAAACGTCTTTAATTACAACCTTATGCAAGCGCAGTCGCCTGGTAGAACGTCTCTCTCAGCCAATTACTGCCATATCTATCGGCTCTATAATTACATTGATTTGAGGGCAGCGTGAGCTATTTGTTTATGCCGGTTCACCTATACTGTAGTCGACATGTAGTCACCACATGGCTGCAGTGAAGTACAGTATAGCTGTCAAACTTAATCTCCTCTAATCCTGGCATCGATGACAACTGAAGTTTGACTCTCTTTAAACCCTTTACTACCCAATTTTCCCTCAACTTTCCCCTTAAGTAACTTCAAAGTAAAACAAAAAAATCCATACTGTATGACAATGTCGCGCATTTTCTTTATCTACTGCTTTTATTGGTTGAAATATTCAAACCCAAGAAGCCATTGTTTTATGGCTGCAGCATTACATCCAATAGAAAATATGCTGATGTCTTTTGCATGATTTTATACAAATTTCCCTGTTATTCAGCAAAACATATTTAGTACCTTCTACCATCTCCGGTAGATTTTAAAATAAAGTTCTGTAGGTTTGTACAAAACTGCACCAATGGGATCGCCAGGTATTGATGGATTAAGGGAACGTGAGCAGTTTATTTGTCTTCAGTATTTGTAGCAGAGGAAACGCAGGAGGCAACGCTCTGACAGAATTTGATTTCTGACCAGTAGTGGCATGAGTTGCTCCATCAGTGGGAGATTTTACCCGTCCACTATCTCTGGGTACAGCCTCTATTAAGTTTAACGGGTTGGTGACAGATTGCGTTTGAAATTTCCCTAATGTGTAATCAGATGTTTTACGCAAATGTAATATGCGGCCATAGGCATTAGTGAAACCTTCATGGCAACTGCACTGCAGCAGATAGCGGGACATTGCGCACCTCGCTCTGCAGGATCATAACAGCGTGGTTGAAGTGGTGGTGCTCCAGCGTAGCAGAGGTCCCATAAAGCAGAGAAAGGGCTGAGCCCGTCCTGACAGATGCACACACAGACACACACATGCACACACACACAGACACACACACACATGCGCAGCGCACACAGGGATCAAGAAGAGGGATCACATAATCAGCATTCAACACATTCTGAAAAAGAAAGTCTGCTATTGAGTCCTCGTGTAATTCCCTCACCAAATCACTTGACACTGTCTCCAACTTATGGTTCAATAATAAAGAAGCTAGAGAGTCATAACCAAAACTGCAGCTAAAATTTAAGTGTTGAACACTGAATATGATCATAATCCAATGTGGGGAAAAATACACATGAGAACTAAGCTCAGTGCAGTCTAACTGGGCTTTGTGCGCCAGGGTTATTATAGTTTGAAATTTTGGAGATTTTTATTTTTATGTAGTTTTCACTGTGGTAGTTGCAGTTTAACTTTCACTTTTATCTGAAGATTTTTGGTTTTATTAGTTTCAGTTTTATTTTTATTTTTACAGATATGATAACAGAAGTTCAGACAGGTATTTTGTACATGTGTGTAACAGATATTGTCCATACATCCTCCATACCAGCTTATTCTTAACATATCCCAGCATACATTTTGCAGAAAACAAAATAAAAATCGTGATTTCTTATTAAAATTTATTTATATGAATTTGTCACCTAACTTAAAAGTTGTGTTTGATACTGCACAGATGAAACACATTAGCAGACTCAACAGAGATCTGAATTCAGACCATTTAGCTCAAACAAATCCCAAAGTGATTTTGACTTGAGCTGTACAAACAGCCCTGATGTTGGCAACACTAACACTTGCTCTGAGAATAGTAAGTGCTCACAAGGGCCCAACAAGCTGGTCTATAGGATAGCACCACCCTGTGGTTTAGTTAGCATCCAGCAAAAACAGCCCAAATTTTCAGCCACATACTCTTTTCAACCCTGTACATAAACAGAAAGACAAAAGCTGCAAACATTTTAGGTATATCTGCATGTTTTTCTTCTCATCTTCACATCACATCACATCTTTTTTATTCTTTTATTTCAATATTCGTAACACCTGTTTTTCACTATAGTTTCAGCTTTAGGCTTAATTTACTATAATAACCTTGGTGTGGGCAGACAACAGTAAAATTCAACAGCAATTTTACCTGCTGCTCTAATTGTGCTCAGAGTCAGCGGTGTTTACAGTCTCTTCGTTAAACAGACTCTTATATAAGGCTTATGCAACTTGCTGCTTGACTCTTGTTGATCTGGACTGGACCACTGCAGACTGCTTCAGGTGGGAAAACATACTATAAAGGGTGTGTGGGAGGGAATTAGTGTGTTTATGTGTGTGTATGAGATAGAGAGAGAGAGTAACAGAGAGAGGGGGGGGCAGGGCACCTACTTGGCCTGAAAAGCATTGTTGGTGCCACGGTGGTCCAGGTCATGACACACACAGCCCACAATGAGCGCCAGGATCTCCACCTCGGTCAGAGTCTCTTGGAAGCCCGCCGTCTGATTGGCGCCGAGGGTAGCGCGCCAACGAGAGAACAGACACACACACACACATACACTATGAGGGCCATAACAGCCTCTCTATTCCGTGATGCACATTCAAATAAATTGGAAAACATTCCTACAGCAACAGCAGTATCATCCTAAAAAACACAGTATCATTGTTATCTCCCCGAAAGGCCACTGGGACTGCAGTAACGCAGTCACATAGGGAGATTTATGGCTTGGATGAATGGGTTCTTGAGGCCATGTGCTGAGTGAGTCACTATAGGTCACTGTGGGGATAGCAGTGAAGATAGCACGGTCCTGAGCCCACTCATTAAAACACATGGCAGGCGAGTGGATGGGCCCAAAACAGCTTACACACTACTATTTCATTTCCCTCTGCCAATAATCAATTCAGATGGGACACCATGCATTAATGCTGTGCTTGATTAAATGAACTACACTGTGGTGTTTGTATAAGGGTTTGTGTATCCATGTGTGTGTGTGTGTGTGTGTGCTGCCCTGAGGACCTGATAAAGTAAGAGGCTGCTGGAGCCGCATGAGGTAATTCTCTGGGGTCTCTATTCAAATAAACATCACTGGTTTGACTCGACACTGTTTGTATAGTTAGCAAGACACAAAGTTCTGACTTGAACCTCAATGATTTGAACACAAGTCAAAGGGGATGTATTATTCTTACAATGTATGCCTGTTTTAATATCAGTGTATACACAATAGCTAGTGGAATTCTAATGCAGTGATCTATATTCACCGTCAGCATGGCAAACATGCACTGGCAGACGTTGAAGGCGTGTCTCCAGTTGTGGTAGAGGACCATTCGGTAGTTTTTTCTGACAGTCAGCAGCCATCTGCACAGTGTCTGGAGGGAAAAGATGCAGAAATGAGAGCATGGGTCAGCAGCGGCCGTCATCGGGATGCCTAAAGGAAGCGGCTGCGGAAGGAAGATTGTTCATCTGTCAGCTGGGGAAGCGAGACCAAACTTAATCAAAGGGTCTAAAAGGGGATAAGGAACCGTATTCAGGAGTCAGGATTGGAGTTACTGGCAGGGCCAGGTATTTGCAAGGACGTCACGATACAATATGCTCATGATATGATGTGATTTATTGACAGACCTTTGTCACAGCAGCCATTTTGACATGAAATTGCAGGATAAACACAGGGTTTACTAATGACATTTGCATTTAAATGGAACATAACCTTAATTAATGGTTATCATTAGTAACACCTGTGTTGACCCTGCTATTTCACATCAAATTGGCTGTTGCAAAAAAGGTCTATGAACTGAAAACATATAAATAGACCGTAGAATACAACCTACTTAATAACATCTGGGTAGACTGATACAACTTATTTGATGATAAATCAGGTGACAAAGATTCAAAATTGTTCAAAATTCCCATTCAAATTTATTAAATCAGGATTAGCACAATGCACTTACTTAACACAGTGTGCTAAAATGTAGATCTCATAGCATCATATGAAAGTGAAGTGGTGCAGTATTGGGACAAGATACTCTGTAGATACTTTTTTTGCACCATTATAGTAACCAGTCAGTCAGTCAGTGGGTCAGTCAGGCAGATGTCTGTCTCACCTCATAGTCAATCTTGAATTTCTGCACCATCCCCAACTCCATGAACATCCTCAGAGCCGCCGTTATCATGGCGTCCACGTCCAGAGAGAAATCATCAAAGGAGAGCTTATCGATGCCCAGCTCGCAAACAAGGGGAATGTTAGCCGCCTGTTACAGAAGGGGCGGGAGAAGAGAAGGCAGGGGGAAATATGAGTTCAGAGAGCAAAAGAGGAGAGAGAGGTCAGAAGACACTGTGCCATTCTGAGATGACAGAAATATGGAAACATGCTAATTAAGACTCTGAGGACTCATCTGGAGAGGGTTAAGATTAATGAGGGAGCTTTACCAAAGCAATTGACTGTTGTTTACTCTCTGGGCTCATTGACAAACCTAGCAGTAGTTTTAACCATTATTCAGACACAACACAGACACATGTAACGCAGATGAATCCGACGAAACATGTTCATAATGAGCCGGCCATGTCCTCCACCTTTGATGTGGTCTAATGAGCGCGGGTCCTGTCTGAGCGGACACACGGGGGATTTAAATCGTGTCTTTTCTGCCTGCATCGCATGACCATTTCATGCAGTGTAACTTGTGTCTCATACTAATAAGGCAAAGCACTCTACAAGTTGGTGTTCCGCTTCCAGTGCGACTGAATGAGGGTTTCCTTCCCTCCCTATCCGCTCTGCAGCCCAACCTTTTCCTCTAAAATGTTTGCCTGTCAGGTCAGCAGGTATTTTCCCTCTCTTAATTCACCGCCCGGGGTTACCAACGGCGGCCAGGTTTGTTTGCTGCTGACATTTACAATTCGGTGGAATCCCAGTCAAGTGTAGTCCGTGAGGCTCCATATGTAGAGCAGTTATG
>OMLF01010293.1:0-30283 GCA_900302615.1 Holocentrus rufus
TAGCCTACAGGTGTTTTAATGTGCCATTTTATTTTTAAATTAGATGTTGGGAAACCACATCAGCTGTGCGAACCTGCTCACGCCTAAACCATCTGTCTGGTGGTATTTTACACCTGACAGTCAAAGAGTTTCTGTTTGGTGATTCCAATTTTATGTGCTGATTGTACTTGGTGATCCCAATTAACAGATGCATTCAAGCTTGCCGCGAAAGCACGTGATATTTACATGTCATTTATTTCAAAAGGAACAGATTCATCTAGTGCCTCCCTTTTACTGAAGAAGCTATCTGCATTAGGAAATTTGCAACTAACGCACCTTCAGTTACAGAGCTTTAGTGCTGGTAAGCCAGGATGCAGCTTAATCGCTTTGAAAGGCACTCTTGGGTAATTGTTTCTATCTCATTCATGCGGAATCAGAGGATGTTAGGGTTTAGTATTTAAATAGCCTGCCTTCCGTGTCTTCTGTATCTCCTCACACAGTGCATGCTTTTCTTTTTTCTCCCTCCCTGTTTTCAGCCCGTGTCTGAGGAGTTTCAAAACGGCGAGGGCTTTGGGTACATCGTTGCTTTTCGTGCCAACGGAACCCGAGGCTGGAAGGAGAAGATGGTGACTTCGGCCGACTCCACCACGTACAAGTACAGAGATGAGACCTTCCCTCCTCTTACCCCGTTTGAAGTGAAGGTCGGGGTGTACAACAACAAGGGCGACGGGCCTTTCAGCAAAGTCGTCACCGTCTACTCTGCCGAAGGGGGTGAGCCGGTGTTGAGATATTTTGGTTTGCCTGGACTTAAAGAGTACGCAGGGAACAGCGTTTTAAGAGGGTCACCATTTTGACTGTGCATTTGTAAAGTTTTCCGTGTTCTCTGTGTGTCCTCTTGCTCAGAGCCAAGAGAGGCCCCATCTGATGTGAAAGCTTCCAGCATTTCTTCCTCGGAAATTAGGGTCACTTGGAAACCGCCCAATCCAGGCCCTGGAAGACCAAGGGGATATGAGGTCTGTGCATGTGTGTGTGTGTTCATGTTTGTGTGTGGTACATACACATGCATGACATATTTGCTCATGCATGCATACCCTTGTGCACATGTGGAAGTTTGAACGTGAGAAGTGTTTTTTTTTGCAAGCCTTTCATCTATGTTCTTAGGTGAGCTACTGGAAAGACATGGAGCAGGAAGAGTCGGGAATCAAACGAAGAACTGCGAAAAACGAGACGTCCATGGTCTTGACAGGACTAGAGGGCAACAATGTGTATCTCATCACAGTGAAAGGCTTCAACAGCATTGGCCAGGGTCCTGCCAGCGCTGCTATCACAGCCAAGACTAGGAAAGCCCGTGAGTACAGCACTGACACTAATCATACGATACTATATATGGAATGGAGGCTACCTGTTAAGTTTGCTCTAAATCCCCTTGTAAAAAGTGTAGTAATTGACCTAGTTGGTTGAAACTCAGTCAGTCTCAATTTGCAGCCGTGAGGACAGAAGTTTGAGAGTTGCACTCTCTCCCCAGCTCCAGCTCAGCCTCCGAGCAACCTCATGTGGATTCAAGAGGGCAACAACGTGTCTCTGAGCTGGGACCCAGTGAAGGCAAAGGACAATGAGTCTGATGTCATCGGGTACATGGTAAAGACGTGTTGCCACTGTATCTAACTGTCATACTTATTCAGTTTCAGAACACTCAATCGCAGAAAAAGTCATGCAAATAAGGCTGCCCCTGCCAAGTTACTGATTCAAACCATCTATCACAGACCCCTGCGGTCCACTGAGCAATTTGAGTTCAGCATATGATTTTCTTTCTTTTATTTTTTTCTAAGACAGTCAATAATAAAACAGATCATAGGCAACCTATTTCTGCTGAGATGCACCTTGATCACAGTGGCAAATAGTAATGTGTAGTCATGGACAGAGAGAGAGAGATGCATTCAGACACACCGACACCTGTAGTATTCCTATGATATTTATCCAGTAATTCAACACCATTGCTGCTATTAAAAATACACAATGTACATCGTTGTAAGAAAAAACTCCAGGGGGATAAACACTGAAAAGACATTGATTTTAAGCCTAATTAGGCCCAAGCTGTTTTTTGCTTAATAATTCAACTGTTTGCACTTTCTAATGTGTAAAAAATAAATAAGTTATAAGAGCTTCATTTACCCATGCATACCTATAATGTGCTGTCTCATTATTCCGTCTCATTACGCCAACACAGCCCGGTATTTCACCTTGGCCGGCAGTTCAAATCTGTATCCAACTTTTTTTAATTAGTTTTATAGATCTTAAATGCTCAAATATGTTTGTATGATTCTGTTGCATTCGACTGATTATTATTGCTTTCATTATTTATAGTGCGGTCTATTAACATTGAAATTTCAGAATCAGAATGCATTGGCGGACAAACTGTGAATTAAAAAAAAAAAATCATATAACAGTCAAATCCACGTATTGAACTGCAAAATCCGATTTAGCCGAGGAAATTCTGAGTCAGGTACAGCCTGTTAAAATCCCAGGGCTAGAGGACTGAAGCAAGTTTCTTCAAGGCCACTAAATGTTGCATGTTATTAGTTCTGCAAGTGTGACCTGTTGATATATATTTACTGGAGGCGTGTTTGTGCGTGTGTGTGTGTTTGTGTCCTGCAGGTGTTGGTGCGACAGGAAGGAAGAGGCCATAACCAGGTGACAAGAACCATCAACCCTTCCACCATGCTCTCACTGCCAGAGGGCGGCACCTATATCATCGAGGTGCGCGCAATCAGCGAAGGGGGAGAGGGAGCAGTCAGCTCCCAAGTCCGAGTCGTCACCTCCTCCGGTGAGCTTGAAGAGTTAGTGGCCTGCTCTGCCAGCCATACACTCCATTACCTGACCTCTAAAATCCAATCTCTATGCACAGACTGTTTTCCCTTTGTACCGATCTTATGTTCTGCCCTTAATTGAGTCACCACAGCTGTTGTGTGAGCCAAGTTTTCTTTGGCTAATACTGTTTTAATTACCTCGCCCACACAAACCTACCTACTCTTGCACAGCCAATTAACTTTCAAGCAACAGGACCAAAACAAAGTTTAGAGTCATTTGTACAACATGACCAACTGGCTTTTCAGGGCAAGGGACTGCTTCTCTCCTCTTTCCTTCTTCATTCCTTTATGTTTTTCTTTCCTCTTTGAGAAAGAAATGCTATACCTTCACAGCTCCAGTGTTGATGTGACCAATTCATCCAAAAGATCAATGGTGTTATTCAGCATTAAAAATGAATGCAGTTTTGGCATTTCGTTTTGCAACCCCCTTTTTTTTCATTCTGTATTGATTAAAATGTTTTGTTGTCTCTGACCCCCCCCTTCTCCCAGGAGTTCGAGCAAAAAGCAGCCAGTGCTCGGTGCACTGCCTGCCACAGAGCCTAACATGGACAGCACTGCTCGTGGTTCTTCTGGTGCCTTCAGCTTCCTGGTGAGGCCACTGTGCCATCCTCTACGGGGGGAGCCACCAAGTCCTCTGCTCCCTCGTTCCCTCAGACTGTCTGCTTGCTTCGGCCTTACCCATCCCGAAGGCCCAGAGGCCTGCCGAGGGGGTTGCGTCTGCCAATTAACAGATGGTTTTCCAGAGTTCATCACTTTAGTTCCCCGTTTCTTTCTGGGCCCCTAGACGTTTAATTTGCACAGTTCTTTCCAACATCACTGTAGTGTTGTACTGTAATGTACATTGTGCGGAAAGATTTGTTTAATCATTTACTTGAACGTCATGCGTTTTCCCATTGACTGGCATCTAACTACTTCCAGACGGCTCCTACAGCTCTGGGGCTCTACAGAGCATGAACAATTCCTCGAAAGCTGCTGTGGTAGTAATACAGGGATCAGCCGGGCTGCTTCTTTTCATTACTTATCTGTATCAATTTACCCCTTGGCTGCCTAACAAGCAATGCAGCAGAAGCTCAGTAGAGATAAGTGCATTGTTTTCTTATTCACACATTGAGAGAAAAAGTTTTTTATGGTACCAAGAATCTTACTATTTCCAGACTTGCTTTTTGTACATTGTGTTACCTTTAGAAAACAACAGTGGTGTGTGTCAGCTACGTCAAAGTTTCTGTTTTTTGGTAGCGAAAAAAAGCAATGCTTGGTGATATGTTGACTGTTTGGATGTATGGAGGTAGAAAACAGGTACTTAACCTGTAGTGCCCAAACACATCATTAGACAAAGACAACTCTGTACGGACTCATGGTGTCAGTACAAATAAATGTGATGTATATTTTTTAAATGCTTGTGGTTTTTAATTTCTGAGTTTTTTGAGCTCTCGAAAACAAAAAAATAAGGGCAAATCCCGTAACCATTTTTAACATCACAAATTCATCATGACATTTTTTGTCCTATATTGAAAATGTGATTATTTTAAAAGTTGCTTGCCAATCATGCAGTTGCACACTTTTGACAGCCGTTCCCATCTGTGTTATGTAAGGTAGGAGCTTGATCCACATGTGACACAAGAGGCCCTAAAACTTTTTTGTGATAAAAGAGCAACTGCCGAGCCAAATAGGGCAACATCACAAGTATCTCTCTTTCCTCTTGGCCTCCACTTTTGCCTTGTGTGCAGTAAAAGCTTATCTCTCGCTGGGCAGAAATCCAAATGAATTTGCCTCAAGTGTAATTAATGTAGGAGCGGAGATCTGTAGCCCATGGAGTGGTCCCAGTGCCTGCTTGCTCGAACAGACCTTTTGCTTCCTCTGCCTCCAGCTCCCCGGACTCTCCATTAGAGGTTCAGCATAACCTGGCTCACCGGCTCAGGTTCAGACAAGGCTACCAGTTCAACCACAAGAGATAGGACCACACAGCCGGATAGAGGACGAACACAGCTCCGAGCAGTTTCTATCCCATAGATACTCATCTTCTTTTAGACCTCTCTGTTTTGGTTAATTCAAAGAGCGGGGATGGTGAGGTTGGTCTCCTTCTTTTTTCAAGTTGTACATCATTTCTGTCTGTAATGCAAAGCATTAAACTGTTTAATGTGGATGGAGGGGTTTTACAGTGCTTTTAGACTGTTCAATGACGTTGGCTCAAACACATACCTCCACACAAGTGCTAATGTACCGACCTTTAATTATTCATGCAGCATCTGTCTGTGTTGGCGCATCTGATTTATGATAATGGATTATGTACCCTGCAAGGGGACCCATTTGGTTCAGAGAGCCAGAAGCTCTAGTGTCAGCAATTAAAACATGAACTCCCCCTAGGTTAATGTCACTGTGTGTGTGTGTCTGCACGTGAGCGTGTGTTCGTGTGTACTTTTTTGTCATCCATGTTATGCTAGAGGATTTAAAGGGTAATGCATATTGTTTTAGGTAAATGGAATACATCGGTTATACCATTTAAAATTCATATTTTATTTGCCTGTCGTTCAAACTGATTATGCATACATACATAAATATAAAATATATGAATAATGTTTTATAACTTTTTGTTTTCTAAGTTTCCTACTTCAATACAAAACCAGAATCTTATCATCTGTGTCACATGAGAATTGAGACTGTTTCAGTGGTATCCACGCTGTGTTATACACTGGGCATTTTCAGTCAAAGAGTGGCTGATCAACATTTCAGTTGTGCTGATAATTCCCATAAAGCACAACTTTACTGCATAATTTTTCTTTTGGTAACCTGGGAGCTAGTTCGTGATCCTTCTTGTCTTCTCCTCTTTTTTTATTCGGATACATTTATACCACTTTGAAAAAAACTTAGACAGTAAACACATTGGAAACTAATATGCTTGAGGATATTTCTTACTGTGTTTATGGGTAATTCAGTGCTGCAGATGCTGCATCACTGTCATATTCATGACCAAATGAAGAGCAAAATATTAATTTGTCTGCTGTATATTATATCACATCAGGGGTTTTCCCCTCAGACTTGAATCCAAAAGCTGGTCCTTCGAAAAAGTGTTTATTGTCAGTGTCTCTGTTTCAAATTGTCTGTAACCTAATCTTATGTCCTCTCTCATTCCAGTTTTGTTTATTGTAAAGAAAATAGTTCAGAGTGAGCCTCAGAGTAGAGATGAATTGAAATTTAGTAAATCTCACTACATGGGCGGCATTTTCCACAGGGTCAGCAATGTAACAGCATTCCTGTAGTTGTTATGCATGTAGTGCCTTGCTCAAGGACACGTCAGCATGACAAATGTTCTGTACCACAGGGGCCTTCAGGTTGGAGGATATTTTCATGATTCAATATATCATCCTGCTGCCCTAAAAAATAATGAAAAACCAAAATAATAGCAATAATAAAATCGTCAAGTCATGTTATTTTGGACGTACAGTATATAACAAACACACAAGTAAAACTTCTGTCCTCTTCTTCCTCTTTGTTTTGAGTGTACTATCTGAAAGGTAAACCATTAAACTGAAGTAGTCTGTTTCCTCTGTACTAAAAAAAAAAACTTCAAATAAAATATCCTAACAAGTATCAGTTAATACTACCTCTATTTATAGCCATCCCCAAATGTCCATTTGCCTTCTAAAACTTACAGTCAAGTATTAAATTGTCTCAGTGGCATTGTTGTTGGAGGACTCACCCTGCGATTGAGAGCCGAGTTGCGACTTCACTTCTCAGGCGGTTCACAGTTAAGTACTCATCATGAAATTACTAGAGGAGTAGGGCCCTCCAGCAGACTCCACAGTCCTGACTGATAAAGGCACATGTGCTTCAATTACAGATAAAGAGTAATATACAGCAATTGATTTTCTGTGCAATGTGTAATTCACTGTCATATTTTATTTTCACCATTTGCACAAGAGATTTTTATTTATTTATTTATTTTACCAAAAATCTCATCTCTCACAATTTTTTTGATTTTGCAGCTAATGTTGCTGGAGTTGAGATTTTCCTCCACAGCTGAAAAAAAAATGAACTGATAAAATGTACTAATGCCAAATGTTTTGCCTTAAGGGATGGGGAATTTGATATTAAGAGGCATGAGGTGATGCTGTGTGAAGTCAACATCGCTTCAGGAATACAGAGATTTCATCAAAAAAAAAATCATTTCTCAAAATGGAGGTACAAGAGTGGAATAATGCAGATATAGAGTGTGTGTCAGAGAGAGAGAGAGTGTGTGTTAGTGTGTGTGCATGTGTTCTCAGGAATGTGTTTTCTCATGATCATTTGCAGGCACTGGATAAAATATAATTGTAGCTTTACCCTAATTCAATTTTGTGTGCAGTTTTTCTCAATGACCTTTAATTAATTGTCCTGCATTAATTATTTTCAGCCAGTGTATGTCTGGTTAATAGTCATATTGTATAATTAAAAGGTTTTGTGTGATGAGAACCCTTCTAGTATAATGAAATCTACTTTAAATAACATAATTTTACAGTAGAGTTACATACCAAATTAGTTATTTCCTATATATGGTGTAGTATATAACATTCTCCATTTTTTGGTATATCTGTGTCAAAATATAATCACCGGAATCACAGATAAAGCAAGTAAATTTGTGTTTGCAGTTGGGGGTTTCCGAGATGTTTGAATTTTTGGCCTGTGGGTCCCTCAAGGCACTGGCAGGGATGACAGAGAATGAAAATTAGAGAAGTGTGATGTGTGTGCCAAGATGGTGAACTGAGGGAATATAGCAGCATCAGAGAGAATCCAATCCAGCACTTGCAGTGCACCAGTCCGGTAATTATTGAAGTTATAATTGAAGTTGCCTTTTGACATTTAAAGTCGGGCAATACTGGTGATGTGCTGTCAGAAAGCCACAGTGGACAATGTGCTCTGCCACTGAGCTTCGTGTGGAGTTAGAATGTATTATCAGAATCAAATGTGTTTTCAGAATAAACAACAGTTTTTTGTTGGCTAAATGTTGCTTTATTGAACCGTCGGCACTTGAAGAATGGTTTGACTCCCACTCGATGGATCGTCGGTACAGCAGGTATTGGTTCTGTTGTTGTTTAGAGTACCACAACTGTTAATTGAAGAATTTAAGGTTACATCCATAACCATAGTTCTCTGTGAGTCATGAATGCAAAGTCTCATTATACAATATGTCTGCATGTGTGTTCTCAGAAACACTTCAAAGTATTTGTTTTAATGTCTCACTGTGGGATATGGTGACTAATGACAAGTGTAGACAAGCAGATTTGGAAACAGGGAGTAACCTCTGTATTCCCCTGGCCAAATGCCTTAATAGTACAAAAGGCTCATTGCTTATTGATAAAATCCTTTGGCAAGGATAAAATCACACCCATCAAACACTGGAAATGAATTTCCTGTGTTTTAGTAAACACCCTCCACTTATACTGTCATAAAGCGGTCTGGTGCAGGACGTCCCAGCACTCTCAACATTCCCCATAGTTCTCAAGTTAAACCACTCATGGGCCAGGCTCATAGTGAGCCACTCTGAGTGCAGCCGGGACTCGTAATTGGCAGTCTCATACCCACAGCACATAATTTGCAGATGTCTCAGTGTACAGTTAGTCATTTCTGGTAGTTTCATGATTTCAAGTGAGACTGTGTTGCCCTATAAAGGTGATTGTCCCTGGACAGTAAGTCCTCCCTGAGATTCTGAGCCCCAGGGACGTCTGTTTCCCTTGGAGAGAAATGGTTATTGCTCCACACTATCGGTCTGCATGTCAGCATATGTAACTGATGGAAGCACAGTCCTCCTTGATGGTTGATATAGGCTGCCATGTCTGTATTGTTCATCCTTGCTAGCTCACGATGGCCCTTGAGGAACGAGAGAAAGTGTTTCAGTGTTAAAAGGACTGCTAACATCTCTAGGCAGTTTATGGGCATTTTGGAGGCAGCTGCCCCAAACCCCATTCACTGTCCTGACTTTGTATATTCCCCACCTACCCATCAGGCTGCTATAAAGTGGTAATCACTTTTCTGTTCAGGACTGTGCCCAGTGGTACACCCTCCATCAGAAAATACCCTCATGTCCTGCGGTGCAGTGCAGGGGCACCCTGAAAAGAACACTGTGCGACTGTAATGCATCAGGTCCCAATTGACAGAGGCCAGCCAAAGTTAGAAAACTCTCATGTACAGCCTACTGAGACTCACAACATGCAGGACTGTTGCTATCAAGCCCAATGGCTTTCAAAGCTTCCTCACATGTAAAGTATAAAGGAGCACTTACTATTCCACCTGGCATATACCTAAAGTAAGTGACTATAGCTCCAGCTACAACACTTACGTCTCATCAGAGCCCTCCATTTACAATAAGTAGAACCAAAAAACACATTTGTTATTAATGCACCAATTTTACCTTATTATAATAGAGTAAAACAGTAATTTTAGCAAACGTATGTGGTCGCCAAGTATTCACAAGATAGAATGTGTAGCAACTTTCAAATTTCACAGAGCGGTTTTTCACATTTTTTTTCCATCATGAATGGGAGTGAATGGGGGTACATTTCTAAATTAGCCTTGACTTCTAAACTACCAAACCATATTCTGTACACACTTATGCAACTGATATCTGTGATCACGATTGTTGATGAAGAGTCAAAATGAGCCAATACGGTCCCTCTAAATGATTTGCTAAAGGAAGTGTGTCTAATTATCTGCAGTTATAATTTGATGAGTTAAATAAATTGTGTTGTTGGCTTGCTTGCTGTAGTGAGACTAACATGAATGTCAAGCTAGCTGGGAGGTATAAGCCAGCGAGGATGCTACCTTACCGACAGAGTGAATTAACTCTGTTGTTATGGGAACAGGCTGACGTTTACTTCTAATGAGCCCTCAAAATTCCTTACCAATATCGAAGGCAGCAAGACCTGAAGAAAATTGAAGAGAAAACTAACCCTGCAATGACAGAGCAATGTCCATACCTTTCTGTGGACAGTTTAGGTAGCTAGCCTGGACAGCTGCAAGCTCGCCATAATATTCCAAACTAAAGTGAGAATAATTGATTGAATAACTGATGCAACTTTAACCTAATATAAAGATAGGAGGCTTCCTACTCAGACATCACTACTGCCAGCCACTGAGGGCTGGCATAACGCAATACATGCTTATAACAATAGATAAGGAGGTGTATCCCATAGTGAGTCACTGGAGCAAATGCTATGACAGAGAACAGTTGGTTGTTCATCATATTGTAATGGCTCCTTTTGAGTCATTATTAATTCTACATTCCTTCTATGTAGAATTAATGAATTAATTTATTTATTTTAGTTTCTTGTTAATAATTGCCTAACTCAGGCAAGCTTCTGGAATGTCTGATCTTTGGCCAACATAGCACTTTTCATTTATGAATCGAAATAAAGAACCATTTGTTTCTGATTTGGTCCTATATACTTACATGTGTGGATTGATCTACTGTATGTGAAAGACTTAACACACAACACTGAGAAGTAGTTCTTCTCCCTATGAGCCAGATAACTCTCTGTCTTGCCACATGCCCTCTCTTACTGGTTCTATGCACCGTGTGTTGTGTATGTTTTGGTATTACATATTATTTCTGGTCCTTTGTGCCCTCACAGCATTTGAGTATACAGTTTATTCTGTCCCAAGTGTCCATTTAAAAGCCCTGGCCTGGTGTTCAGTCAGCAATGTTGTATCATATTTGGTCAATTGTTTGGGTGAACAGAAAAACAAAGCCTGAGCTACACAGGGTGAAAAGTGTAAATAACAGAATGTGTCTTTGTCTTTTGAGATTTATGTTTGAATGTGCTTCCCTAATGAAGACTCTCAGCAGGGCACTTTTACTTTAATTTCTTATGAGGCAGTGAAGAGAGTATATCAAATTAGCCAACGTTATTGAAGAACTTCCCCTATAATAGCAGGCCATCTGCCTCGCAAAGGCAACAGCATTTTTTTGTTTTATTTTGTTTTGTTTAATATTACCAAGTTATGTAAATATTATGTCATTGCTCTAACTTAGATGCTAGATTTTAATTACTGACTCTAAACATTCTGATTGAGAGTGTATCCATATTTTGACTTTTTGGCTATAATAAACCTTGAGCATTTGGATTTTCCCCAAAGAGGCCTACATTACAGTAAAAAGCCTTGATATAGCAAGTGCATGCATTTTTGTTTTTTGTGCAAGAAAGACAGTAATCTGTGCCTAGAGACAGTCCAGTGGCTAAGTACCTTGGTTCTGTAGCTGCATATATGCCTCCCTGTCCTGGAATCAACTCCTGACAGAGCTACATCTCCTGTGTCTTCATATTCCATTTCCCTCTCTACTATCCCCGTGTCTAAATAAAGAATACAAATGTTGCAGTGAGTGGACTTCCCCCTATCTCTTTTTTATGATTAGTTCTTTCCAAAAAAAAAAAAAAAAAAGAAGCTGCAGTGAATACAATACAGGTCAGAGACAATAATAAAACCATACAATCACACAAAAGAAGAAACTAGTAGTGAAGTTATGCAGTTACAGCATTGCAGAGCCCTCCAGTGTAAGAATTGGTTGGTGGCATAGTTACTGGTATTTTTGCAAAATGGAAGGACCATGCTATATGATTCAGGTATAATATCTAGTCCACTTAAAGTAATATACCCTCAGCCTGCCAAGTAGTCCATATGATAGGCATTCCAGCAGCTAAGTGGCTTTGAGCAACGTGCTACAAAGATGTTGAGGGTAGCAAAGAGGTATTCCACTGTTTATGGAAAAATCCATCCTAAAACAGTCATGAAACATATACTGGTACATTGCAGTCCTAGGTCAATTTTGCTGTTTGGCGGTGTATTTTTCTGTTGTGGATATTTTGCTCAATGTAGATAATGTGATTTGATTTTGAGATATTTCCAGTGCAGCTACAGTGATGTTTAATAGGAGGAAAATGTTCAGCTATCTTAATGTAATAGTAAGCATCAGGTTTGGATGTCAGTCCTTCCATGGACATTCAACAGGAAGGAAAAATCCAATGTCAAAGAGGCCACATCTAGAGTACACCATGACATATTTTGGCACCTAATTAGCTAATAAAAAATTGCAATAGCAATAGAATGTGTTTAACTCAGGGCATTCTCTACAGTTGGCTTAGTTTGTTTTTGTTTGTTTTTTTCACCACCAACTTCTAGAGCTTTAGTTTGATACAGCCTGTATGGTGTCCAAGAAATGCAAATTACTACCTTAAATGCTAATATTCTCATTAATAATTCTCAACATATCATATTTTTCCGTTCCAAGAGTACCCCTACCCCATTCTGTAATAGTCTGTAAATTATTCTGTTTACCATGTAGATTTAAGAACTGACCTATCTTAAGGATTTAACCATGAAGTAGTAGGCAGATGCTTCAGTTCAGTTCCCAAAATGCTTAGCACTTGCTGAAGAGTGCAGTGTCAGGCAGGGATGTTAAGGGGGAGTTAAATGTTTGAACCAACATTTGTCTCAGTAAATATTTACAAAATTGATATGTCAGATGGCTCAGAACATTTTAGCATTTCCTCCTCATACAGGAGAGGAATTTCCCCTGTATAGTTATATTGCTCCTTAGCAGTGGTGATTTGTTTATGCAGAGCTTGGGATTTAGCCAAATCCCTGCAGACAGGTGAAGGTGGGGATTGAATTGGAAAATTCAAGCTGCTTTCCTCCAAACCTATTGTATGTGTGATATAATAGGATAGGTTTGTATATCCGGGGCTAAACTAGATGTGATGTAGCACATACAAGAAAGAGGGCTGCATACGGAGCTGTCAAGGTCAAACCAGGGTGAGCTCTTTCTTGGGGGAGGATCCCACTGTGCCATGTGTCTTAGAGTGAATGTACAGTGGTAAACAAACAAAAAAAAAACATAGGCACTTCAAAACCACCATGATACACTGGTCTTTTCAGTTTATGGAAATTTGTTTCAGGATGTTTGTCAGTCCATAGAATTTGCTTAAGTATATCAAATTGTTTATAAAGTCAACCAAATTGTTTAGAGTACTGTAGTGGAATTTTCATGCTCAGGATTTGAGACAAACAAAAGTATATCATCAGCATAGAGCAATAGTTTGTGGCATTTGTCACCAATTTCGAAACTAGGCAATGCAGGTTCCCTGTGTTCTACTTTGACTGGTGCAACTACCCAAGTGAGGACATGATGATGCCATGTCCACTCCTCCTTTTAATAGGTATAGCCATGGCCACTGAAAATACATCACAATAGGACTGTTACAATTTTTTTACAGTGCTGCTGCACTCTTGAAAAACAATGTGTGGTGTAAGTACTACAAGTGTCTCTCAGTACAAGGTTATCTAGATGACTTGATGTCTTTAGTTTCTACTGATTTGATCAAGCTTCACAATTTCCTTTGTCATGCGAATATTCATTTAAGACCTTAATAACAAGTGGATCTGGAGATAATACCCTATGTTTTATTCATTGCTTTTAGTTTCAGGTGAACAGAAGCCTCATCAGTTCCTTTAATGCACTGGCTTTTTCCTGGATTGAACTGGCCTGGCCTGTCGCAGAGACAACCCCCTCCTCCCCCATCTTCTTTGAAAGAAAGAGGGAAAGGTAAATGCTGGGTTTATCCTCAGTCTGAAACCTGGGTGTGCTAGGGAGCATCCAGTTCATCGCTTGGCCTTTTACAGCTTCATTGCCTACTTTACTGTAAAGCCAGGTGCGGCAAACCTTTCACGGGGCTGACATATTGCCTGATTTAAAGATTCCCTGGGTGGCGGGCCACAGTAAAACCTGGATCAGTTGAGGCAATCTGAGGGTTCCTTCAAAGTGAAACTAAGAAATAAAACAGTAAAGAGGCCACACTTTCTTCATCCTTTCGCTGCTTTTTGCTGTTCTGCTCAAAGTTTAAATTGGCCAGATCATCAGAAAGCCCCATATTTGCCCACATCTGACTCTGCAGTAAAAGAGGTCCAAAATTTCCATGTCTGAAGGAATAATGTTGAAACACTTTCAGTGTTTCACTACATAGCAAATAGTCTTTTTAACATCAAAAAATGTGCCTGTTGATTTAAATTTTACTTCACAAAGTGTAATTGTAACTGTTGATTATCTGCAAATGAAGCATTCAGATATTACTGAATACTGAACCAGTGGTATGTCTTTGACAAAGATGCTGTTGAGTGAAAGAGCATTTTAAATATTTCAGTAAAGCACTCTTTTGTTTTATGATTCATGCTATCAAAAATATGAGGATCCTGTAAAAAAAAAAGACAGGATCTTTTGTATGTATTCACTTAACAGTGGTTTTGATCAGTTTATTCAAATGATCTTTGACTTAGGATGCAATTTTAGTGTAAATGGACAACTGGGCTTATTGTCTTGTCCTCCCATTAAAAAAAGTCTGTAAAGTCTAACAAGATGGCAACAGTGGTCATGAGATGGATGGAAGAGAGAGAGGTGGGATCATCTTTGTTGTACACTATAACCCTTACAGTGCACAAAATGAAAAAAAAGATCTTCCTTTTGCTCTGTTGTCAGCTGGGATCTGTTATCCAAAACCATTAGCAATGCCACTTTTCATTACAACATGTACAACATGCTATTACACAAGTGATAGAGTTATTGAAATATGTACCTCAGAGACTGATCATTGTTAAAATCTGTATTGAAAGGTGCATTATGAGATGTGTTTTCATAGCTAACGGGGGAAACATCCAAGTGAACTGTTTATTTTGGTTATCCTAATTGGACTCAGCATAATTTGCACTGCAGTGGCAGAATATGGCAAAATATTGAGAAGCCACTGATTCACACATTTTAACCAGTGTCATAGATAATAGAATGTTCACTGTTTTTGTTAAATTGTTTAAAACACTACAACATAAAATTCAAACTTCAGTCTCTCTCACCACAGGGATGCTACTCTCTACAAACTATGGCTATAGCAGGTCATGTCAGTGTACATTGCAAATGCCCTGAAGAAAAGCAACATCTAAAGGGTGGATACAACAATGATACTTGTAGAATCAATGCTGTTTGTCAATACCTTACAGACTGCAAATACGCTCAAGGCAGAAATCATTCACCTCTGATGTCTTACACAAAGCACTGTCAGTATCTTTTTCTTGTATGACAGTTGTGTACCATCAAAGCCTATGGCAACTCAGTGTAATCCCCAGTCAACCTACAATGTCCAACTTGACTGTTGATGGGGCAAAAAAAAAGTTTAAGGATATACACCTGCAACAGAATCAATTGACAAGGAGGTTGCAGCTGTGAGTAAGATGATGATTAATGAAACAGACTTAGAGGTGATTGAGCATGTCTGCTCTGACGGTGGTGCATTTAAATTGTGCCATGAATGTAAATGTTTTCCCTTAATTGGTAGCCAGAAGAGGTTTATCACCCGAGGTGAATACAGATCTGCAATACAGGCAACTGAAAAGAAATTCAATTCAGATTTAATGAGCTGTAGGCTGGAAATCTAGGTTTATGCTGATGGCTTGGGCAGAGAGGCACTTCTCTTTGTATTGAGATATAGAGATTTTCTCTTTTTTCAGACTTGGGTGATTAATGTCTTCTGTTTGACCTTATTGACTCAAAGCTCAAATAAGTAAATTGTTCTCGAGAGCAGTGCACTTTCCCCTCCACCCAGACCAGTGTGTCACATGTGCAGATTGTATTTCCCTGGATGGAACAGTATGTAGACCAAATTGCTTATACAGTAAAAAAAAAAAAAAGATTTTTGTTAATGCATTCCAAATAACGGGTGAATGAGCCGCAGATGGTTGCATGTTCAGGTGATTTGATAACTGGACATCGAGGTCTTAGCTGCAGAGAGGGCTTCTTCATTAAGGTTGTCAGGGAAACACATCAAGACTTTAGATGGCTCCTTTATCAGTGGCAAAAAACAAGACAGATAAGAGCCACGGGAAACCACATAGTAAAGACACGAAAACAAAGCAGATGGCCATACTGAGAGAATTATGATAAATTATCAAATAGTAGTGGGAGTTGTCTGAGAAATCCTCTTCACACATCACAGCATGCAAATTTCTCAGTAAATGAGATGCCTCTCATATCACAGTAAAATGGCTTTGCGCACACGTTTGATCTCGGACGTGATAAATAAACATGTTGTTCAGAGGGTATTTATTCATTGAAAAAACTGAGAATTCCACTCATCAGTGCTGGGAAAAATATTTTTGTTTTGTAAAGAAATAAATGATATATGAATGTCCCCTGTATTTTACTAGTGTCTAGTAAAATAATAATAATGGTGATGATAATTTTTATTGATAAAGTCCAGCTGAAGTTTTTAAATCTCTATAAAGGTTTCTAAAGATTTCAAATAAAATATTTTGCTTGAACTTACTTGACATCAAGATGGCTATTTATCCTATAAGACCAGAACCACCAAAATCAATAGAGCCACTGACTTTACTGTATTGTGCACTGGCACAAAGTCAATGTAATATGGGTTTCAGAATATCCCACTGGATGTCTTAACTTGTGCAATTGGTGGATAATCTTTAGAGATTTCCTTTGGGTTTCTTTTGGAACAGCTGTACAGTTTGTTCTAAATGGTTCAGTTACAGGGCTTTCTGAACCATCAGAGCAACTGTGTGATTACCGCGCGCTCTTCTGAGGCTTCATGTAGCCTGCTTGACTGCAGGAGCTAATCTCAGTTTAGCATTTCCACACAAAAGCTGTCTTTGTGAATATTCAAACAATGGCAGACCACTAGAAGCCTCAGATCAGCCCGTTTTTTGAAAACCACGACATGTAGCCTTCCGTTTCAACATTTTCTGAAATGGCAGTTGTGCTTGTAAGCCGCAAGTCAAGCAGTCTCCCACCAGAGCGCCCCCAAAGCCTTGATCTATCCCATTAACAGTGTCATGTTCACAAATAATTTTGTTTAGACCTTAGTGACAGACTTGTCTCTGAATATGACTCATACAAAAAATAGTAAATGCTTTCACAAAATGAGTTACAAAGGAGAACTGGAAATTAAAAGATAACAGTGAAGGGTAAACAGCAAGTGAGAACACAAAAGCAGCAGAGAATAAATAATCATTAGATAAAGACAAGTCTCTAAAAGTGTGTTTTAAGAAGTCAGTGCTCTCGTGCTGATTTAGCCAGACTGAGCTTTGCAGGCAGGTCATTCATACATCTTGGAGTCCTGATTGCAAACGCCTGATCACCTCTTGTTTTCAATCCAGCCTTTGAAACAGGCATAAGGGCTCTGCTCGCACACTTGATGGCTCTTGGTACTCAGGAAATACTTTACAGCAGCTTTGCCATTCTACTCGCACAATAATATAACATGCTTAGCATTTCCAGTGGGCTCTCTTGAATTGCGTACTTGGTTTATGATTTATGTCGTGCACACTAATGAATATACATCTCTTGCAACTGTCATTTGTGCTTGCAACCAATGAATCCTGTGCTTGCCAGCTATTTAATTTTGTTATAATGGGAAAGCTAAAAAATATATATATAGAGTGGGAGAACTAAAGCTAAAACCAGGCAAATGTCTAAAGTCTATAATGTCAAATCTGACCTTATGAGCCTGTATTTTATCTCTTCTTACACTGTCACACACATTCCCTTCTCACCGGTTTTAGCCAGCAAAGTCTTTACAAACAAGAACTGGTCTAAAATGCAGCAGCCAGACTCCTCATGAGGGCTGAAAAGAAAGAACACATCACTTCTCTTTTAGCTTCCCTCCTTTGGCTCCATGTAAAATTTAGGATCAATTTTAAAATTTTATCGATCCCTTTTAAAGCACATAATGGACTTGCACCTAGCTACACGGCTGAGCTTTTAATCTCAGAGCCTACGATCCTTGAGTGGGAATGTTGTGTTTTACAGCCGAGGGAAAAGACCAAGAGTGACCAAGCATCTTCAATCAGTGAAACAGCCTGTCCAAGGAGAACCGGCTCACCCGTTCTGTGTCCTCTTTTAAATCATGTTGAAAAGCTTTATGGGATCGCTTTAAATTCATAATACTAGTTTTAATTTATTAAAAATTTTATTCTGTTTTTCGTGCTGCTATTGCTACATTTTATTATTTCCCATAAAGCATTATTATTTGACACAAAATATGTAACAATCCAGAAGCAATTAATGTACTATTAGTTGTGCAAAATTCTGGTATTTTCTTGTTCCTTGTTATGCTTTTCAGGGTTTTTTATTATTATATTTATTCATTTGTTTATTTATTTACTTACTATGAGGACAACTTCAGAGAAAAAGAGGATTATTCAGTGGACTTGTATATAGAGCATGTATTGTTTGAGGTGCCTCAGGTACTACTACTATGTAACCATGTGTCCAGCATCTAGCTTCAGACCTGTCATGTACATTGGGTCAGTATTCATGAATGTGCTGTGTCACATAGCTGTTATGTGCAGCAGTTTCAGGGTTTAGGAGTTGTACTGCAGAGTTTATGTGAAGTGTTACCGCCTGTATCGTTTTTCTAAAGGTCACTGATACAAGTTTCCATTTTACCAACACGTTCTGTATGTCTCAACACTGAAAGATAGCTGCAAGCATCTTTTTTTATGGAAAAAGCCAACTTAAACATGAAGACAGTAAACAAGTATAGTTTGGTCCTGTGCTTAAGTCTCTGAGGAGAGTTTGGCGGTCTGGGTGTCTTTCATCCATGGCATTGCGAAAACAAAGCAAGCTTTCTGTACCTTTAAACAATACTGCAAGGAGAGAGGACTAAAACAGCCCAGACCTAAATGTCCCAAACACATGCAATATGAGCTTTGCTGTCAACCTTAAAAGTTCGACTGTTCTTCAAAAGTTGGTGGGAGGCAGAGAATATCTCAAAGGCAGTTTTTTCCCTGGAGGAGCTCCTGCAGGATGTAGAATAATAATTGTATTCATGCTACTAACATACAGTCTAGTAGCAGGCCAGGCAACGAACACGCTATCTGAGACCGGTAAGATCTGCATAATAGCTTCATGACAAATTCATTGATACTGATTCAACCCTTATGTTAGTCTTCATAATTGATTTCTATAACATCTATCACATCTGTGTCTTATTGTGCTGTTGAGGTTGGGCTTAAACAGACAGTAAAAGAGTGCAAGCAGCTGCATACAAGTTTCAGAACCACTGCACAGAATATGTCTAAATACCGATATATGCCATATGTTAACTTTCATACACTGTTCATATGTAATGCAATGGTGCCTGAATATAAGATAGTGCTGCAAGTACCCCCTTTTAAACATCAATATATCATTGTCAGATTAAACGTAATACCCTAGTGGTTTCCACAAAACCATGGTCAAGATGCTTGGTAGCCTCTATCTCATGCTATTGGTTTTTATTAGTATTATTATTTCTCAAAATTAAGGCCGTATTTTACATAAATCCAGTTGTTTCCTGCTGCGAAGCTGATTTTACTACTTGTACGTCATCTCCCTCGCCTGGAGTCAGTCCATGTGCATTTATTTTTTAATTTTCCCTTCTAAAGAGGATAAACATGTAGCAGGTGATTTTTGCATCACCTCATCTTTCACATGTCCCTCCATCTGCCATCACGAGAAACTCTGGACATTTTGCCTTCATTTGTACTGGAAGAATAGCAGCCATTTCCCTGTTTTGTGCAACAAGCAAACTTTTTCTAATAAAAGTAATCAACAGATTTCCTACAAAATCTGACCTGGTGTCACATGATATAAAATGATTACAGTTAGGTATAAAGGCAGTAATGGTCTCCTTTGTTTCTGGTAATAACATATTGTCCTAAAACACAGCACAAACAGCAAATCATTTTAAAGTCAAATTTTCATATCCTAGGTACTGTGGGGTGATATTGTAAGCCTAAAGTATTAAAATATTTGTTTATTTATTGATCTAAAATATAATCTACTATTTATTTTACCAACCTTGGCCTCCAGTAAACTGATTTTTTTATGCTTTGCAAAATGGAAGGTCTGGAATACCTTTTTGGAGCAGCCAAAAGCATCATGTCAGTAACAGGGGGATCATATATCTGCATTCATAAGAGGCATAAAGTAAGTTTTTAAGGTGTTATTTATCTTTATTCAGGTGTTATGGGTGCCAAGTGGGTTTCATGCAAATATTGTGTGTGTGTGTGTGTGTGTGTGTGTGTGTGTGTGTGTGTGTGTGTGTATTGTTTCTTTATGCAATATAGTCTATACTTGTCTATACCCAGTATAACCTATATATAAATTTTGCAGTATAAATAGTATGAATAAATTTAACACAGAGGCTACACAAAGTTATTCAAATTATTGGGATGATTAAGCCAATGAAATATCAGTTAAGACTGTCCAAATTGTTGTGGGCATCTTGTGTCCTTCTGTGCTCATGAAGCCTGACACAATAACCACAGCAGGCTTAGTGATCTCAACACAACCTTCTAGATTAGCATAAATCTTTAAGTGGAGGCTGTCACTCATTTGATTTGACTGGCATTACTGGCGATGTGAGGCAAAAGAAAAGTGGTTAGATAAGCCTTTTGTCTTTGTCTGTTAAATGCCCTGACCTTGGATTATTGAGCCTCTGTCAACTGCAGTCTCCACACCCCGCTGCCCATGTACCAGCTTTGTGCTTGTGTAAGGACATTATGGTCCGGAGATGGATGACACTTTCAAAGCTGTCTTTATGGACATTCAAGATAGCCATTAGTCGTGACCTCACCTGCCACTTGGATTTAGGCAGTAAGGTTTGCTTTATAACGTGTAGCATAATGTTTGTGACCATAAAAATAATTACTTGACATCTGCTGTGCACTGAATGTCCAAAAGTATGGGAAAGAAAAGTTAGCATCATTATTAATACTAGCATTACTATTATTATTATTATCAGTGATTTGGCAGCATAAACTGTATATCGATAAATGACTGCAGTTGCTGAAAAACATCTGAAATGCCTCAGCTGATATGCACAGCCATGATGGAGTATGGTACACTGAATATGGTCAATGAGGCATCAATCTCTCAACCCCATGCAGAATTACATAACTGCCGGTGGAGCTGGTGGTATTTCACATTCCTCTTTCCTCATCTGTGCCAATATTCAGAGTTTTCCTTCCGTTTAACCTGTCAGATGATATTCCACGCACACACACACCCCGATGGACTGTGAAATTTTATTTTAATATTAAGGCATCATAAGCGTGGAACTATATGTTCTTTTAATATGTCTGTTGCTGCAAAATGAAGAGCAGCTGACTGGTGCTCCTTTCAACCACATATTGCCTTCAGTTGTTTGGGTTCTTTTTCAGGAGCGACCCACACAAAGACGTCCCTTTTTTTTTTCCAATTACCTGGCTCAAAGCTATAAAGATCCTAGAGACTGCTAACAAAGCCTCTATCAGTCAATCACCACCAGTGGGGGCATGTCATTGTGTGCTTTTAAAATTGAAAGTTGGTTATTAGGCCTTTCCTTCAGCAGACAAAGAGAGGACACTCCTCTCTGCCAGAAAAACTAATTTTTTTTTTGTTTTGTTTTTTTAAGTAGCTTTCCCGATCTCAGTGACATTATTCAAACATGAAATAAACCTCTGCACGGGTCAAGTTCCATAGTATTTAAGCTTTTGTTTAATTGCTGCTTTTTAAATATCACTTGTGTTTGATGTTCTGCAGATATTTCACATGCATTTATGCCAAAAATACCTTCACCGTCACTACCTATCACTTTTCAGCGACCTTATAGCAGAGCTTTATCTTCCTTGTTTACTCTTACTTGAAGTTTCAGCATCTCACTATTGATATGCAGCAGTGTTATCACATGTAATTGCTTACTTGTGTCCTTGTATTGCCTCAATCACAAACATAATACCCCATCTTTGCCTTTGGGAACGTATAGAATCGCAGGGGTGCACTTCTGAATTTTGGGTAATCGTTTGCTTGATTTCTGCTTTAGAGCGCGATGAAGACATTGATCTCTCTGCCTCCTTCTTCTCTGTCACAGGGAGAAATGTATTGGATCGAGAGGCGGCGGTGACAAAAACATAATGGACTTTAAATTTCACCATGAGAAAGGGGAATGAATGGGAGAGTTTTGAAAAATGTAGAATTATAATTCAAACTCCCCACGGAAGAGCGTGAAGCAACAGAGGGCCTATGTAATTCTCTCTCTGATGAAAACCCTTAATGCTGATTTATCTGATCAAGAGCCTCTCAACAGCCTTCTGAGGTTTGCTTCAGGAATACTAATACACCAGTCAGAGATAACACTGTTTTGTTTAAAGGACTGAATAGGGCTCATTACTTAAGTACAATGTCATTTGGAGCTGTTACATTCGGTCACCAGTGGCATGACTGTGACCCATCTACATCCTGTTTCTTGCCATTGCCAAAAATAGACACATTGTGCTGTACTTTGCCAGCGTTATCACTTCTAGTAAAACTGCTAAGCCAAATATGAAGAAAAAATAGACAAAGATGCTGTTTGGACAATCTCTCATCATGATAAGGTCAAAAAGCGACTATGCAGGCAGCTATGTTAAAGCCATAATCAAAATACACCACCACTGAAATAAAGCACAGCACACAGCTGAGTCACTGTGAATTAATGTAGTTTAAATTTAAATTCACTGAGGTTTGAACTGGATTAAAAGCAAAACTTTTATCCCAACGCTTTAATAAACTTGCCTCTCAGTGTAAATCACTCCACAGAAAAAACTGCTAAAGCCCAGTGCGTGCTGGGGAAAAATTTAAAGGCATGGCATCATTTCTGCCCAAAATAGCACTCAAAAGGATGCCTGGTCAAAAGCATAGTGCCCAGATGGAATAAGCTGCAGTGGAGAATGATCTAGTCTTACATGCAATCTGTTGTTCCCTATTGGGAATAGGTTATATGCTGATCCTGCAAAAGTAATTAACTCCCAGATGGCTTAAATTAATTGTTCAATAAATTATATCAATTGGTGTGAGTGGCTAGTTTTTAACCATTGTCCTTTAAAATTAATTTTTCAAAAGTGATAAATTAGCATGTGAGTGGGGTCAGACAGCGGTAAAATCTGCATCAAAAGAACGATCCAATTAAAGTGAAGAGGAAATACTGCCCCCTTCAGGAAAGTACAGAAATGCAAAATATCCTAATTGCAAAACAAAATAAGTCTCATCACACCTCTGTTGAAGAAAACTATGGCAACATCAGCCAAGGTCATCAGCACCTTAAGGCAATTAACCAGCCACATGGCCTATGTATTTTTAAACATTATAGTCATATCACATTTTACATACAAATGATACACAACAGATAAGTCCAGTGCAAAGTTTTGTTCTTCCCCAAATGAAACTCCATTTGTCAGTGATGGTGGATGGGCAGGTAGGAAAGATTCTTGTTTATAGGCCAAAAAAAAAAAAAAAGATTCAGAGACAGACTTTGAGAGACATCCATTTCCCAACAGCCTATTAGCAATGAAATATTTTACTTTGAGCTAAAATGGAATCAAAGGCTTTTCTGAAATTCAGAGGAAATCAAAAGAAGCTGCCAGCACTTGAAGTGGTAACCTGCAGCCTACATCAGGTTTTAAAAATAAGAACAAAGGCTTCTCTGTAGTATAGTACTCTAAAATCTCTTGCACGCTACTCTCCGCTGCACAATTTTAGATTTTCAGTCCATTTCACTTTCGCTGCAATGATTCATGACGTGCTAAAACATCCTAACAGTGTGGGGCCAACAGATGAATTGCATGGCAGCCTGGACTGGTTGCTTAAGAGCAGTTTATCTGGCTAGACAGGGGCGTGCTTCAGAAGAGAGACCCCTGTATTTCTGCAGGTCCAAATTAAAGAGAAAGTCCCAGCAGAGCACACAAAATGTTTGCTTACAAAGCTAGTGTAGCAGCTCTGTAATTTATCACCTGGACTTAAATTTGTGCCTGGGGTCCTCCTGGACAGGTATCGCCTTATGAAGGTCAATGAGGCAAAAAATAAAGCAGCTTTGCTTCTGTGGACAACTTTCTTAGGTCTACTGAGAAGATTTGTAAGTCAGAGGTTGTAGATGTAGAGATACAGATGAAGCTTTGCAGTATATTGGATTGTAGCTATTCTCTAGCTCTAGCATCTCCCAGGACGTGTCTCTTTTGGCTTACCTGGCACCAGACTAAACTCATATGCAGCCGTGGCATTTCAAACTAAACGGCTTACGTTCCCCCCATTTGGGCTCGGTGGTGAAAAGCAATAAATAAAATCCCTCTGGACTCTCACACACACTTTGGAGATGCCTCTTTGTGTAAAGAGGAGGTAATCACGCATAACTTTTCAAACGTCATCTAGTTGTGGAAGTCATAAATGAGCGCCCAGCACTTGCCTTTTTGGCAGATTGCGCTGTCAGGACGTAAACAAAGGAAATATGAGGAAGGACTCATCTGATAGGAAATGTCACCGCCTGATTGGATTAAAAAAAAAAATCTAAATTAGGCTCATTAATCATGAGCTGGGAAAAACAATGACAGGTCTTGTTCTCAAAAGCTCTCCTCTGGAACTAAGCTGAGTGCCTCCCGGAAATTGTGCAATTACTTTAATACCTGATTTAAATGAAGAGTATGCATGGCAGTGTCAATTGTTAATTGGGGAAAACAGCTCATATCATTTAGAGGTAATTGCCATCACAAGAAGAAGTCTAGCTATCTAAGCCTTGGGATAATGTATCTGTTTGTCTCAGATGCACAATTAACGGAACACTGCTCAAAACCCACTCACATCAGATTTTTGCCCTACATGTGTACAGTACAGCTATTGGTGAGATGAAATGTCTTCCTCAGGCATAGTCAGAGCTGTTAGCCACGGCGAGGCCAGTTATTACAAATGTCAAGTGTGACATCTTAAACTCTATCATCTCTGCACTTTCAGATGGAAAACTGAGAGCTGTGTACTGAGCCGAGATTTCTTTTTCTGGAAGCCCATCCTGCATTCACCGTCTTTCACCAAATATCCCGGCTCAGTCTGTCCCACTTTGTAGCCATAATACTGCACAAGGCAATTAACTGTGTGCAACAGTGTTGCCACTAATGTATCACATATCCCTGGTCGCTACTGTATATCGATGCAACAAACTGTACCCCAGGGTGCTGATACTGTAGAATGAGAGCAAGAAAGCTGGAATTGACGGGGACATGTTACAAACCAACACCCCCACCCCTCCCGCCACCCCCGACACCCTCAATTCCACTACCGCCATAATGAGACAAGACATCTCACATGCACTAACTGCGGTGCTGTGAGATACAGTGATGTCAGAAGAAATCTAATAAGAAAATCGCGTGACTTGCACATAACTCATCTGCATCACAAAGCTAAATCGATGCTTTTTCTGCATGGATTATTGATATCTGACAGCGGTGGTCTTGCCACGAAATCCTAGCCTTTTTTCCGCCCATTTCAGCTGCCGATTTTCTGTCAGGCAAGGCCAGTGTTGTCCTGTTTAATGCAGTGAGAATGACACTGAGGATGTAGGAGGATGTGTGCCTCGTATGTAATTTCTAGCCCCGTGTGCACAATAAAGGAAAGATGCCTCACTCACTTATTATGTGTGCACAAAGTCAGTGTGTGGTGGCTGGGTGTAATATGTTGTATTTATAGTTCTTTGTTGGTGTCTGTACAGTAGGTGCAGTCACAGAAAAGGACATGTGTGCTGCTTCCTAGCGTAGACCCATGTTTGCATGACTAACATCAATGTGTGAATGCATGTATGAGAGCAGGGACAGAGTTTCTCTACCGAGGATCCTCTTAATTAAACCAAATTTTCCTCAAAGACTCTACAGGCAGCCATTTAAAACTGCAATTAGCCATGCTTCATACAACTAACCACTCGCCCAAAAGTCTCTACTGGTGTTTTAAGGAACATTTTAGACCAATTTTCTGCATAATTCTTCCAAAAGCAACATACAGGCGGACTGCACAGTACATTTAGCTATCTTTGCGGAGGATTACCTGATCACTGGACCGTTGTTTCTCCCAAATGGATAATGCATGCTAGGGCATTATTAAGGCTGCGATAATCACATATCCCCAGGCAAACTGGGTCTGCTCCCAGGGCAGCTTTGTCACATATAAGTTCAGTATGCTGTTAATGGTGACCATGATCAGTGTTACACCTCGCAGTGAATCACTAAGGGTTTGTGCTTTTCTCTTCATCCATTTCATTACCAGACTTTGGATTTCATCACTGGAAATGCATATGCTGTACACAGATATGTGTAAAGACAAAGATGCTGCCTGTGTTGTTGGGTCCTCAAGCACAGCCGGAGGCCTGTTTTTGTTCCACTTCCATTACCGCAGTCATTTTATTGTAGCTTGCGCCTGCCACATTTTGGTTATATGAGTCAGCCCTGCCAATCAGAATAATGTAACACAAGTGTCAAGCCTATAGTCAGCTCTGCCAGTCAGAAGTAATGTATTAACAGGGGGTCCTTGGTGGCTCAGCCAGCTGAGGCGCATGCAGTGTGGCTCCAACCTCCTGGGTTCAGGTTTGGCATGGGACCTTTGTCGCGTGTCTTTCCTCACATTCCTGGATCCATCCATCAGCTAGGACGCCATCTGTCCAGATATGACAGCAGAACATAAGTCTACATGAATCAGAATGCCTTTTAACATTATGTGCACTAGTGAATACAACAACACCAAAAATGCAACATAAAATAAGTCTTATGCTTTAGATATGTTTCCTGTAGACTGAAGGGGCAGGGGATCATAAATCCATAATATTATGAGTCATTTTTCTCTCCTTGCAAAGTTTGCTTTGTAAATTGGCGTAATAAAATGGTACAATCTGACTGTCATGTGCTAAAATGACAACAACAAACTGATTGTGTTGCTCATAAATGTGTGACTGGGGTGACCTAACAGAGGTATATTATGTTGCCTTCAAGGTGCTGTCAGAAATGTCAGAATCAGCCTCTACATCACAACAGGAGCTAATTAGTTCTCAGGTCCACAAAGGTGTCCAGCTTAGACAGCCCAGCCCCAGCCCACATAAAATAATATTTTATTGTTGGTCCTTTTATAACTGCCCTATTTTTTGATCAGTTTCAGTTTTTCAGTAAGCCTCTACTTTACTAGGCCTGTATGGTGCTTGTGGAATTTAGTAAGTGTTGACTGGCAGTTTTATTGCATGGATGGCGGGGAGCACAAACATACTGTAAATCTATTGCTCATCTGTATCTCTTTTATTTTATAGCCTGTGTAAATGTTTATAGTAGGTTAATTACAAATATATAACTCACAGTCACTCATGAAATATATTGGGAAGTTTTCTGCTGCTGCAGTCAAATTACCTCCAGGGGTACTACAGACTCACTTAAGGCAGAAAAATGGCCAGTGTCAGGCCTGATTCCCCATAGTCTTACCTATCTCTCTCCACTGCAAATATCAAGAAGAAGAAGAAGAAGAAAGGGAGAAAAGTATTGAATATATAATATATTAACATGCCTTTACTGAACATGCCTATATGTACTGACATGCCTGTATGCACTGAACCTGAACTCTAGTCTAGAAGATGGCATACACATAATAAATCTATTATTTCTATGGTGAGTGAGACTGTTATCAAATTAGATACCAATCTTAAGAGCATATCAGATTATTTAAAAGAAATATCATCAAGTGTGTATATTCTTGGCCAATTTTTACACTTCCAACCAGTTATCTAATTAATTAATGTTTACTGGATTTACATGTTAATTTGTGTGTTGGGTATGGCTTATACTATAAAATTCCCCCTTGCTTAGAATAAGCCCCCTATGCTGTAAAGCACAATTGAAAGGAGTCATTCTGGAGACTTAGTGACAGAGCATCCGCTTCATGCCTACCAAATACTAATATTGAGCATGACATCATTATCATTATCCTTCTCTCTCCCATGAAGAGAATGTGACAAATTCCTCCAACTCCAATTAGGCTCTAGTGTAATTACATGCATTAACCAAGGTATTAATGCAGATCTGTCTCCTCATATTCTCATTTATTCCAGTAGGCTATGATGCATCACAAACCATAATTTCCACATAGCTTTCAAGACTGAGAAAAGTAGGCTATGTCTCCAGTGGCAACATTTAACCAAAACCTGGGGTGGGGAACAGTGACAGCTCAAAATGTGAGAAAAAAAAGGTGCGATTTTGCAAATGAAATTTGAGAGGACAAGTGGAGTGCTGTTAATAATGAGTGAAATAACTTGTAAAACAGCTTATTAGCCCTCTGCTTTTGCAGCTCCTTCTGAGTATTCAGATGTGTTTTCTGTCCCTACAAATTTTCTTCCATCTAAACAATTAACAAATAAAAATGTGTGCTTATATCATGGTTAATGAATGAAAATTGAGTAGCTTTCAACAGGCGGGCACGTAGGCTGCTGGTAAAGGATGTGAAGCAGACAGAAGGAAAAAAGTGTTTGAAAATGAAAAACAAGCAAAAATCAAATCAACCTGCAGCCTTCTTGCCTTGAATTGATTCCACCCACAGTTAAACCTAGAAATCACTTTAACAAAAAGCATAATTATCATCAAGAATCATTTTTAAAAAAAACTGTTTCTTTGAGTATTTATTTATTTTGATTTTATTTATTTATTTATTTTAATGATGATCCACATCTCTTTATTTTAATTATACCATTATGATGAAAATATTACATTTGTAGAGAAAGTCAATACTGTACCATTTCAGTGTTACCTTAGGTAAAGTAAAATGACTATTCAGGGATTTCAGAGGACAGTTTTGTGTAAAATACAGCTTCTTTATTCATCAAGGATTTACCCCGTGGTCTAAAACGCGCTGCTTGATAGCGGTGTGTCTCAGTCGTCCTCAGCTGAAATGAATGAAAACGCAAAACTTGTCTCTTTTGTGCTCCTGGTCGGAGTTTAATGAGGCGGTGATGCATTTTTATGAATTCGTTGCATAGGCTTTTCGGATTTAGACGGATAGAGCCAGGGTTTACAGTATTACTATTGTCAACTATCCAAAACTAACCAGCAGGAGTCACACGACCACTATTTATTATGATAGGCAGCGAAAAAGCATAGAAAGGCAAAGCGGAAGTGAGAGGAAAGGAGCAGGAAAACTTTTTTTTTGGTCAACTTGGAAGTCGGAGTATTACACCGGTACTACGTGATGAAAACAAAAACTTTTTATATACCTAGTTACAAAGTTTAAAGGGGAACTTTGTCGTTCGGGTATAATGGGACTCCCCACTTTGGAGTTCAGTGACTCTTTCCTGGATAGTCCGGACTTCAGAGAGCGACTCAAATGCCATGAGATAGAGCTGGAGCGGACAAATAAATTCATCAAAGAACTTATCAAGGATGGGAATATGCTAATCACGGCGTTCAAGAGTAAGTAGCCTAACGTGGCCTTTGCACTCAGAAAACACCCACAACATAACACTTCAGCTCGACCTGTGAATTAAACATATATTAATACTTACAACTTATTTGATGTTTAGTATCTTGATTTTTCAGTTCCTCTTTGAACTGAAACCCAAAGCAAGAGAAGCCTGTGGTCTGAAGCAATATGGGAAACTGGTAGTGGAAACCTTCAAACTGTTACAAAAAACGCACCCAATTCATTTTAAAGAGGCTGTTTCAGTAATTCCAGGGCATTTGTTATGGGTTGCATTCATGCACAGGCTTGTCTGCATGATTGAACCCAGTGTAAAGAGAGTCAGGTCTATGTCTGTGATATGAATGGGTTCACTCTGCTGTAATACCTACTGGTTTCATAAGGCCACAGCCAGACATATGGAGATCATTAGTGAAAGCCCAGAATACGCTTTCACTCCAGCCTATTAATGAAGGATGCTTTCCCTCTCAAGGGCCTTTAAGTCACCTATTAGAAGTGAATGAAAATAGAGACTGCAGTTAATCCCGGTGAATGAGAGTTATATGATGATGCCAGCACTTTGCTATGGGGTCATTGTCCTCTCATATTCCAAATTTAATCTTAAATTCCTCCTCGCTGATTAAAGTGGACTTCCTATTCTGCAATCATGGTATGAGAGTTTGGTGTCATAGCACTAAAAACTCAGTGAAATAGAGAAAGATTAGAAATATAATAAAGATGGAAAATAGCTGTCCTGGCATTAGATAGCCAGTATATTGCATATTGCAATGCATAACTGTTCTGAGTCATCTTACATTTTTGTGTTAAAAATAGTTATGTTTGAGAAGTTGGAATCAGCGAGAAAAAACACCATCTAGAATAGATGTATTGTGTTTTGGAATAAACCCTATAATTTTCCTATTCTCTCACATTTGAATAAACATTTTATGTCTTGAAGAAATGTCTCAATTCAGGGCACCCTAGTGGTCAACACAATAATTAAAGCGTTTCTTTTTCTTTTTCGTTGTTGTTGTTTTGTTTTTTTTTGTTTTTTTTTCAGTCTTGTGGGGCTCCATCAGTGCAGTGAAACTTTTGATTCAGTGAGGTGACACGCCACCTAGGACTGGGTGTACTGATGGGTTTAAAGCTGCAATATGCAACTTTCTTTTTT
>OMLF01010293.1:30315-41104 GCA_900302615.1 Holocentrus rufus
TAATAATAATAGTAATAATAATTAGAATATATTGTAAATGATCAGTCTGTTAGTCTGTGATTGTGCGGCTACATGTACAGCCACTGTGTAAAGAATATGCATTGATATCTTAGAAGGAAAGGCTAACTTACCCTTAAAAATTGGGCTATTGGCTATTGGCTATTATGGGTTTCTGTTGCATGTAACCATCTACCTTAGATATTAGGGGTTACTGTGGCATGAAAAGATCTTTGTCTTTTCACTTCTACTCTGTGCAAACCCAGCTCGTTTTGACGGGGTACGTTTGGTACGTTTTGACATCAAACCATATCCACAACCAGCATCTACTGTTACTGTTACTAGGATAAACATATTCCCCTTCCATTCGAAGTAACCTACAGTACTACTGCTCAGTTGAAGAGTGTAGCTGGCAGACGCATCTTTTTATACTTTTAAACTTGGTAAGACACCAAGTTGGCAGGAGTATTCAGTTCACTGCTTTATTCATGGTTACAGTGATACTCAATAGCTGGGCGTCGAAGGTGCATGCAAATAGCTTAACCTGAGTAAGACCTTAAGTGGAGTGTGGCCAATTGCTGAGGTACCCCATGCATATCAACATAGCAAGTGAATTTAAACTATGCCTTGGTTTGGGTTATTAAGTCAGGAAAATTGCGTCACTCAGGCCCTAAGAGGTCATACCCCCCACGGCTACAAGTTGATGCAGTTTAACCCCATCAAGGCTGTGGTCTTTCCAAATTAAAGCCCCACAGTGAGGATGTAGATCATTTGCAAATACTTGGATTACTCAGAAACTTGATTCAACCTCTGGTAGCTAAAGAACTGTTTCGGAGTTTATTTTCATGCATAACTAACTCTAACATTATCTTCACCAGGAGATTATGCGTTTAGTTGTGTGTGTCTTTGTGTCTGTGTGTGTGTCTGTCTGTGGCTAATCTCACAAGCTACTTGGTCTATCAGCTGAAAAACTTTTGTGCTCATTTATGACTGTATAAGGAAGAACCTCTTGTGGTTGCAGTGATTCAGAAACGTTGAACAATGTTTGTTCTCACTACTTCCGCTCTCTCACTCCATTCATTATCTAGCTCTCTTTTTCTCTCTCTGTTCGCATACTACTGGACCTATCAGCCAATGGGCTATTTTATTTTATTTTAATTTTTTAACCTATTGTGGTTATGCTCCGATTGTGGGTGAAAAAATACTGGACATGCGTCATGTTTTCTGGGCGAGTTTATAAAACACACTGTTGACAAAGAGTCAATAGAGCACAGATCAGACACACGGCAGAACAACACTGTAAAAAGTGTCAGAGACTGAATCTGTCAACAAGCGGGGGTTAAAATAGGCTAAATAGCCTGTTGCTTCACGACTATAAAAAATTAAGTTTAAAACAGCTGTCACCGTTTCATACATCAGCAGGCTTATTTGCCCACTTCTCAGGTCTTTGGATGAGGGAAAAGATCAAAGCCATCATGGAAAACCCTCTCTATCTACTATCTACTTTATATAGATGTTGGGTCTTTACACACAACTGACTGAGATCTGCACTCTATTGAGTGCAGTCTTCTGTTTTTACATGTTTAATGTTAAGAAGACTCCACATGATAGTCTGTCAGTTGGAAAGCTCATCTGAAGGGTAACGGCAAGCATCTGTTCTGCTGAAGTGTCTTTGAGCAAAACACTGATCTGTAGATGACCCTGTGCTTTGACTTAAAGGGGTTGGATAGCAACAGCCGAAGAGCAGAATTTCTCCTTTGGGGATCAATACAAAAAATGAAAGGAAATTATTGATGCTCTGTAACTTAGGACACCGCAGCAGGTTTATGACCCTTTATGATCCACCATCAGTGGTGACATTAGTGGAAGGCCTTTTTTTATGGACCTTTTCTTGATTAATAATAATTTCATGTTTCAGAATTGGCTATTATTCCATAATTAATTGGTCAGGCACTGTCTGGTGGACCAAGCCAGTTGAGCTGGGATTGACTTTCACGTTAATACATTACCTGTGAATGGTTTTACGCATTACATTACTGCAACTGAAATTCTGTGTGACTGTGACTGCCCCTGCAAATTTCCCATGGGTTGCTGCTGTAAGTAAAACCTATTCATCAATCCAGCAGTTTTCTGATTAAGTTGGATTTTAACAAATCAGAGCTTAAGAGAAGATCAGGGATGGCTAGAAGCTGTTATCGCCTTGGTTTCTGTCATCAGTAATCCACTATTGCTGTATTGTACAAAACATAACCATACACCGTGGATTATAGGTTTAACAATGTAATGATGCAAAAATTATGAAAACCATGAGACTGGTAGAGCTGACTCTTGGTTCTCACATGCCTAAAATGCCATTAATATGTGAGGAACACAGTCGAAAGACCAGTGAAATGAAATGAACATGAAATTAACAGTTTCCTGTACTAGTAAAGAAAGGTAGCATCAGCGCTGGCTCCAGGGACAAAAGAGACGCTGTTTTTCTTTCATGTGCATTTCCTGTCATGCCAGCAAAGCTTGTTTTGAATAGAAATAATTCATCAATATCTATTATCTTTTCTACATGCAGATGGGTGGATACTGGGATAAAAGAAAAAATATTGCAGCCTGTTCAGTAAACCATCATTGTCCCTCAGCTCTATTATATCTGTCCGTGGCCTTGATGAGGAACGTGCTGTCACCGATAAATATTCCCAAATCTCAGTGAATGTTGATATTTTATCAGTGGTATGGATAATTTGTCCCAGGTGCAAGTAGCCTTTGTTTACTCTCTGCAGCTGCTGTAAATAGCATGCACTTACTGTTCACACCTGGTGTAAATAACAACTGCTGATTTTTATTAATCCCACCATTTCACTGCAGTAATTGAATACACTAAGAACCTAATTATCCCTTTGTGACCTGGATGGGAAAAACCCCAGCCACCAGCTGAATAATGATAAATTTTGGCTGTGGTTTTTGTCCACTCTACCACCCATTTGAGCAGCCGAGCATGTTTGGAAGATCCTGTTCTATTAAAGAAATCTAGTCTCTAACACCTTTCAGGTGAAATACTAGAAGTGGCTGGGGAATTTTGGGTTGTGCCAGTCAATTTTGGGAAAGGGGTGACTGGTAAAATCACCTTAAAGGAGCTTAAGACCACGCAGAAAGCCAGTTGGTTCATGATTGCATGAGAACCAGCTCATCAATGGACTTTTTTTTATAGCTTTTGCATAGTTTTTAAGTTTGTGATTGTTGGACTGATATAAAGTTCTTCTTTTCCCTACCCTTTGAAAAATACAGGGTTATGTGTGCCAAAAGTGGGAGAGAATCATAAAGGAGAGAGAAGGAGGTAACCATGCTGTAACTGTGTGCAACTTTACCCCTGATTTGATAAGCAATAACTAATTCATATTTTCAGTTGTAAAGGTTAAATCAAATTGTTAGAGTTTATAACATAAATTTTAAATAAAAGGTGTGGTTTGGAGCCATTATGGCCTTTATTTTTAACATAAGTATTAAGTCCTCAGTGATCCTCAATTAGACTGCTGTGTGCTGTGGTACATTATTGCCACACCACATGCATTATTAACAATCTAATGGCACTGATAATAAATTAGTGGCAAAATAGTGTGCACGGACACCTCATAGTTGACCCTGGTCTAGTGAAGAATCCACAGAGAACCGCTCACATCTGGGCAGCCTCTGGGTGAAAGCTGGTGTCCTTCACACACAATTTGTAAAACAATGAGCAAACCGCTTATCACCTGCCCGTGGCTATAACAGGTAAACCACATAATTTAGGAAGTGATGCGTCACTACCCTTCCTCCAGATATCTGCTGTCTACGCATGTAGCCTATAATTTCTATAAAACGAACATTTAAGGCATGTGGTGTATTTATGATCTATTCACAATTATCTTTTAAAAACTGCGTGAAAGAATGTTTTGTAATACTTTCAGGAAAACTGGTGAATCATAGAAAGCATTTAATTTCCTTCAGCAAACTAAATATACACAAATTATAAACTCGAAGAAAACCCACTATTATCCTAGCTTACTGTGCATTTATGCCACCTCCCCATGCCTAGGTCTATATACTGGCTACTCAGACATGCCTCTTCCCAAGGTTATATCCAGTAATGAATGGTTGACATGCATGGGGTTGTTATTATAAAGACTACAGTATTTAACACGTCTTTAAATGGCATCTTTGCATGTTCCAACTGCGCCTGCATAATTGTGAGGTTTCCATTCAACTCAGTATAGCACTAATTAGAAACTGGTATTTTATTAAATCAATAGATGACGTGTGGGCTTCTTGTCGAAAGTGATTTCGCATAGCTTTGGGAACTCGTGTTTGTTTGTCTGAGTACAGATGATGCTCCCAAGGCTGAGCCACAGGAAGTGTCCTGTAAACATGCTTGTATAACCATCCCCCCATCCTCACTCAGATAGCATTTGGCCTGACATCATTTTAGTCTGGTGAGTGGGTGTGTGTCTGTCTGTGTGTATCTGTGTGTGTGTAAGTTGGACTGTGACTGTGAGGCAGAGGGTGTGTTGCAGGATTATACATTGTAATGTATTGCTGCTTTGGCCACTCTGATGAATTTGAACTCATGTAATGGAAATGAAATACAGGAGAACATTATGTGACTGGTTTAGCAATAAGGCAGAGCAAAGCGCCGGGCACAGTCCATGCAGCACTGCGAGGGACTCGGGGTAGTTTGTGGACAGATTTTGATAAAAGGATTAGACGTCGTATTCCTAAAAGCTCGGTACTGCTGCTTCCCCTCAGACTGTGCAGCAGAAATGTGTTCGACTCCAGATTGAGGTCTGTTCTGAAGTGCTCTGCTGTTGCTCTGTCATTCAAAGTGATTGTCACATCATGCACACCATTGTCAGGCTCACCGTCATCTGTCTGTCGCTTTTGTTGTATCTTTAGTTAAAAAAAAAAAAAATGATAAGGTGGTGTCATTGTGTTTTTCCTCCATACTACAGCATGCAAGATCCATGTATTCCCATTGGACACAGTTACTAGCATCATCATTTGTGTGCATTCTAATTTTTAGCTCAATGTAAATGAATTGTAAAATACCATCCGCAGTCCATTTATATTCACCATATAGCTAAATATTAATAGGGGAATAATGTTTGGAAATTTTCGAAGATTTCAAACTTTTGCCTGAGCTAAAGCTGTTTCCCCCAAAGCACAATGCTTAGATGTTTTGCTGAAACTCGACGAGGTTTAAGCCACACAGCCGTAGTCTTATAGTGCTTTTATTTTGCTGTATATGTGATCTGTTAGGTTTACTGCAACAGACTACTCCAGCTCTGATGCAGACTTGGCTGACTTAAGCTGTGTGCATACGTTCTTCTGACAAATCAAGAGATGCATTGGGAAAGATGCTGTATTTGTGCCCAGACTGTATACATGCTACACTCTTCATTTGGATGATGCATAAGAAATATTTAAATTAACAGATGACAGTGCCTGGCCCCATGGGTTGGCAAGTTTGTGTTATTGCAGAGTGTTCAGGGAATGGGTGTTTTAAATGCGTTTTGCATGCTTCTTAAAAAAAAAAAAAAGCCTGTAGTTCTCAGAAATTGGTTCCAGCAATTGTACTTTCCTTCATAGCAGCAAGAACGCCTCTCATAAACTGGAACATTTATAAAGTTGCTTTTGTGCAAATACCCCTGAAAAGATTGATCGAAATCATTGCGTTAGTGCTGTCTATTTCCGATTGAGTTTGTCTTTGCCAAAAATGGTGTGAGTTGTGTTGTCTGTGCTTTCAAGCTGCTCTGAAAAAGTCCTTCTGAACTCAGGCTAAAAGCTACAGACTTTTTGATAAATGATTTGGGCCGGCCTGTCTGGCTTTTCTCATTTCAGCAGAACTGAGAGGCTAATAACTTAGAGCTTTTTCTACTGAGCTTAAGAGTAGACTGTAGCCTCTCATCTACCTCATATCGAAGATGCATTTGCTGATACTTTCAGTCTATGCAGATAGCTGAACACAATGCTGATATGTAGATTAATAATGGGCGCTCAGCCCTTTTTCTTGTCATCAGATTTTTATCGTCAGTGATGTGTCTCATTACAACGTACTGAGATAACCTTAATTATTTTTAGAAAAGGGTTTATTTTAAGGAAGCTGATCTGTGTTTTAAACCCAGGGTGAAATATTTGATATGATCTGTGTGTAAGTGCAGGATTTACATAATTAATTGCGTTTAACAGATTATTAGTCAGGTGAATGTGTCATTTTGAGATCTTTGAGTTCTTAAGATGTCTCAAGTGGCACTTTTACCGCCGTGAAACAAAAACAACGCTCTATGACAAGTGGAGCACATAGAATGCATCAGTATAGCAGGTGATTGATTATCTGGCAAAAGACATTCAAAACAGAAAAAATACACAATTATAAGCAGAGTGGGTCTTTAACTTTTGAAACAGGCGTTTTTTACATTTATTTATTCATTTATTTATTTTGGCACCTCTCCTTTATTAGACAGGAAGGGCGGAGAGAGACAGGAAAGATAGGGCAGAGAGGGAACAACATGTAGCAAAGGGCCCGGGTCAGAGTCGAACCCGGGTCGCTGCGCTCAGTAGTATGTGATGGTACGTGGTGAGACAACAGGGCACTCCCAAACACACCTTGTTAGTTTTACTCTATTTGTTAATTTTACAACTATATTAAGTAACACACTTCAAAATAAAAATGCCAATTTCACAGTCAGCCAAATATTGACAATAAAAATAATATGGGACTGGTACAGACATTACATTTAAAAGCAGATATTTGCCAATATGTCCATATATCAGTCTATCCCTAATAGTTACACAGGAAGTGCTTTGGTGGAAGATAACGGCCTGAACATTGTTGTTCATCGTTGTGGTATTAAATCCACTCTAATCATCAGCCGCAGTTGAATAAAACTTGGTTCTAGTGCATGATCAAAGTAATCAACAACACACTGCGTCACCAATAGGCGCTCTAATTGTAAAATATCTACTGTATACGGTCTATATCAGCACACACAAGGCAGTGTGTTCTGTAGTCACTTCTTTTCATATTTTATTCAGTCGTAATTCTCTGCCACATTAGAGTAAGTTAACAGGTTGACCAAGTGTTGCCTAAAGTTACTTGCTGTTACCACAGCAGTGGGAGTGGAGTTATTAGATTAGGTATTGTTTTGGGAAGTGCTTATGGTGGGAAAGTTTCAGTATGCTCAGGGAGTGCAGCTACGCTCCTCAGACAGCTCAACTCCCTCCCCTGCTGGGTGGCTGACGGGCAAATGTAATTGTAAGCGGGTGGAAGAGGCCTTACCTGAAGTGTAGCTCCCCCATCACAATCCCTCCAAATAGAATCAAAGTGGCACAATGCACCCCACTGTTCCATCAAAGAGATCCCCTGTCTCTCGTTAAGCTGGGTGCATAGAAGCGTTCCCCTTTGAAGACCTTCTCATCTCAAATCAGCAGTATCTTGCTGACGAGATAAAGTAGCTATGGTGTATCTCGCTGGTCTATGAGATATACAGGCAGACAATACGCTGTGTTGCACACTATCTGCAAAAGAAGTCCATTGTTGCAGGGTGTTCTTGTGGCCTCAATTAAAAATGGAGAGGTATAGTAAAAGCTTGATGGTCTGATATGCTGTGAATGTAGTTTGTAAACAAGTGCTGGAAAGAAAATTATGTTTGCCATTAAATGGATGTTGAGTCATTTGAGGAGAGGTGTAAACGTTAGCTATTTAGCAAAAGCTGTGATGATTTTTTTTTTTTTTTAATTTGTGCACGCTTTTGCTTTTTTGTAGAGAGCATTTATGCCTTTGGCAAGAGGTTTTTAAAAGCTTTTGTGCACTAATTTGTGTTAAAGCATTTCATTAATGCCCCCTTTGGAGATTTCTGCCACTTAAAGCACATACAAGGATGTTGCTCATGTGCCGTGTCTGCTATCACAGCAATTTGTTTCGCGTGACAAATATGGCTGTCACATTATACACGGTGCTGCAAGTACAGAACATGCTGACCATCCTCTAGCATGCCTCAACATGTGGTGGTCAACAGAGGGTCATTTCAAAGCATTGGATGAACCCATCTGGGTGGAGTGCAGGTTTGGGGTTTCCCTTCAAGAAAGGAAAAGTCGGTTGTGCTTCTTATCGTTTTTACCATTTTGCCACCAGAATATTCTTTAAAAATGACACCACACAAGCATAAACTAATATCCAATATGTGAACAACTCAGTTTGGATCAAATCTGGTGAAATCCCTAGCCCAAAATGTGAGGTTATCAACATCATGCATGCTCCTACATAATATTTTTGTCTGTGGCTGGTGTAGGAATCTGTACATTTTACCTCTTTTCAAGGAAAGTGCAGACTTTACTGCAGTGTTGTCTGTGTTTTGTCAGGGGTTGTCAGCAGATGGAATGCGGTAGTATGTGGTTGCCCTGGAGACGAGATAAAGGCTGTACCCAGGGGGCTCTGATGTGTGGTGACTGGCAACCACAATCCTCTCTCACATCTCACACACTGGGCACTGAGTTAACTGGGGTAGCTGCTCCATCCAACCATGTCCTGGCTGGGTGGGCAGAGCCCTATTCTTTGATTGTAACCCGTCCTGAAGATACACCATAACAATTGTTCTTTCTGCTACCCCATTGTGCAAGCCCTGCTGTGTGAAGAATAATTACGGCTGATTAACTCCGGCACAAGAAAATTGCATGCAAGGTGTGATAAAACGTTGGCTGAGCGTAATAAAATTAGAACGCACTATTTTAAGTTGCCAGCATAAATAGTGTATTAATGAGTGAAAACTTCAGAAATAGTTCTTTTTTATGTCTAGTACTCTGTTTTTTCTGATTGTAGTGTTACACTTCATGTGGTAAATGGCATCTTCAGATTCAGACCGTATCAAAGTTGGGCTTATTTCCTTTTGTTGCTTCCCTGAACAACACAACTATTTTTCAGTGCATATGCTCAAGATGGAATATAGCAAAATTCTGCTGCTGTCAGAGGACAAGTGGAAGAGCAAGATGAAATATGTAGGGAGATCTGCTGGTTGTGCACCCAGCCAAGGTGTCGTGTCTCTTGTTTTCATTCTTTGTTTCTGTCTGTCTTTCTTTCTTTGCCTGTTTCAAAAAACAATCCCTTCTTGGCTGTTTCTTTCCTCACAGCATTTACACCTTTGAAGGCATTCTTTACTGTGACTATGATGATATGGCTACTAATGACATGGCTAGCTCACACTGCGCACCATAGGCACTGACACTGATATAGAGATAATGACAGTAAAGAACATACTGTATTGTGTTGGAGCTATTCTATAGTGTGCTATCAGTGTATTTCTACTGTCTGAGGAAAAAAAATTCTAAAGATATAGATATAGACACATATTTATCTTTAAAAACTGAATACATACACAATGATCATACATGAAAAAAGGAGGAAGTTGCAAGACAAAGTGTACGCCTTGTTGTAAATGCAGAAATAAAGTACACAGACCTTTCTGACTTGCTCTATCATTTACTCTAATTTGATTTGGTTATAACATGGTTATGCAAAACAGCGTGGTTGCATAAATGTTAAGATTAAAGGACAAGCTTGACAAAAATGTATTTGCACTGCAAGCTGCACAAGATTAGTGTTTAAAATTAAATTGAGGAAGCAAAAACTTGATTAAACAATAGACTGGACTTTATAGTGCCTCCTGTATAAGCGAGTGCATATTGACTCCATAGCAGATTGTTATAATGCACTGGTTAAGAATTTCTCAACTCTATGCATTGCCTCCATGAAATTGACTAAAATTCTTAAGCATAGAGCTTAGACTATCGTATACTGCTTATGTGATATGTTCCAAAGGTTAAAAATATGGGCTGTTCCTTTATCTGTCTTTATACTCTGTTCCTGTTTCCATTTGTCATCTTTGTTTCTTGGTCTTGTGATCACTTTTAGAGAGTTGGCTTCTTTGCAACTCTTTGCACTTTTTTATTTTTATTTTTTTTTGCTGCGGTGCTTGAATGTCCATGCGCTTAATGAGGAAAGAGCCAAAATAATTTGTGGTCATTCCCAAAATGAATAAATACTGCACACATAAACACGACATGTTATGACAGCATCTTGAGCATAGTCCTAATTAAAAGATTGGAAATATCATTCATATTTATGTTTACAATATGTACTGCAGTTGTGAAGTTACCATGGAGCTTGAAGAGAGCAGCAATAAGATGTCACAGCCTCATCATGAAGGCAACTTAACGCTTAACAAACCATTTTATGATAGCGTACGTCAATGGTTTTCAAAGTGGGGTCCAAGGACTCCCAGGGGGCCTTAAAAGGGAGTCCTCACCAAAATGAGGAAGACTTTAACTAGAATTTATGTTGTATGAGCGATTATTTAACATATTTTAATCTCATCACTATCTATATGTCGGTACTCAAGTATGACATCTCAACATTGTAATACTAATGCAACTTAATAAAAACAAAACGTTCATATCAGGGCACCAGGCAAAATCAGTTAAAACGGGGGCCTGTAGATTGTTGAAAGTCAACTTGGGGGTCCAGAACATAACAAAGTTTGAAAACTTCTGGTCTAGGTCATGGCAGAAATAGTAAACTCAGTCCTTGCTAGTGTATTAATTAGATAATGGATACTTCAACCAATCAGAACCAAGTATTTCTCAGGCATGACGTAAAGGTCAACTCAACAAGAAATTTCAAGTTCAAGTTTATGTAGAGCCCTTAATCACTATTACAGTCTCAGTCACAGACTTTAAATGAAGGAAAATTAATAATAATAATAATAATAATAAT
>OMLF01010294.1:0-19524 GCA_900302615.1 Holocentrus rufus
TGAGTCACAGGATGTGCGCTCTCAGGGAAGACAGGGTACCGACTTGTATCTTTTGTCACCCACCGCGGTACCTTTTTTCCCGACAGTGTGGACGGTACACCTGGATGCCCCCGTGTCAGCCCCGCCCCCTCCCACCTGACAGATATGTATTTGTGTATTAGAGCCCAGAAAGGAATGAATGAATGAATCAGCCGTGAATCAAAGGACCCGCTGGACAGTAATTGTCACGTTCACAGAGCTTCAAAGGTGCGGAGGTGAATTCCTAACCTGTAAGGTAGCGCCCTCGGGCCCTCTGAGCGCCGTGTGGGCAAACAACACAGCGGATCCTGAGTCAAATATTAAAATATTAAGTTAAGCCTATTTGATACTGGTGTTTTTAACCCTTGCTGAACCAGGCATGTTGACATCAGAGTGTGATGATGGCGGAGGACGTGCTGTGCTGTGGGTCGAGATTCTCGAACAGAGCAGCTGGAGGCGCAGTGCCTTGCTCAAGAGCACCTCAATAGAAGTTGATGGAAGAAGGAAAGAGTGTGTGACCTATTCCACATCCCAGAATATCTTAGCTGGAATTCAATATGACGACTTTCCAGCTCACTGATCACTGCCTCTGCCTCAGTCACTGGGTTTCACTCTCCCCTTTTTATGCATATTTCCACATCAAATAATGACTTATATCAAATAATTGATGGAAATTTCAAATAAAATGCCAAAGCTGTGACTTAAAGTTTACACCCTTGCTTAAGGTGATCATGATGTAGTCTTATTCAGTTAAACAGATGTTATAAAAATGCACCCTAAGTTCCGTGAGAACACAGCTATTGATAATGAATATTGATGATATTTAAAGCTTTCTTGAAAATGAGATGTTTGACAAAAAACATGAAACATGCACAGTTGATGAGAACTGTATAGATTCAACCATCAAATCTGCTTATGCCATTTTTTATTTTTTATTTTTTTGTCAGTAGAGTCTAAACAGTCCTCACTTCCATGAACCCTCAGCACTTTTGATTCTTGTTGCTACTCAACATGTTCATCAGGTGTCAAGACACACACATTGTCTTTTGGTGAGACATTTTGAACTTAAACAAAAGTGTGTTTATAAGAAAAACTTCATTGGATAGCATGAGGGTATGAGTACTTCTCTGTAGAAGTTGCAACAACATTTATAGAAGCATCCTCTTCTTTCTCAGTGAGTTTTCAAAATTCAGAAATCTCCACATCTGGCAAAGTAACTGCTGGCATTGATCAACCACCCAATCAACCATCACAGATGCATGATGGTCATTCTGCGCTGCGGGGCGGTCGAAAGCGACTGACTTCTCCTTTAATTTGTCCGACGTTGTGTTCCAGCCCCACCCTGCTTCATATTCAGAGTTACACACATGCACAGCTGCCCTGTACAGCCACAGTCTGCTGCTGCTGCTGTGAGAGGAAGAGAATGACACACACTCACTTTCCTCACTGATGTTTCACCTGCTGGTCTGAAACATTACAACACCAGCTAACAGCAGCATGAACAATGTGCTCAGTGAACATTTACATCTATATTTACAGCATTTACTGATTGTCTCATCCACAGCAGATAGGTATCTGACATGTGTAATAGAACACGTCAGTACTCTCCAGTTTGACGATGACAGCAGAGTGAATGTGTGGACTGAAATACTGAAAAGAAACAAAACTGCATCATCAAATCTCTTCTATTTTATATGGAATGTCTTTTGGTACATACGTACATATGATGTGTCAGGCACTATAGTGATCTTATGCTACCTTGTTCAGTTTTTTTTTTCTTTTTTTTTAATCTCCTATGGTATTCCTATAATATTTCTACAGAGTTCATTTGAATGATAATCTCTCTCTATCTGTCAATTCAGTATGCTTTCCTGGCATGAGTGTTACAGAAACCATATTACCAGTATGTGTTGATGTGTGTGTGTGTGTGTGTGTGTGTGTGTGTGTGTGTGTGTGTGTATTAGCATCTCTTTAGTGGTGGAGCTTGTTTGTTGGCTATGAAGTTCCCTAAAATCTCCACACACAGTATGAGTTGATAGATTAAGTACAACTTGTGTTTGTGTGTAAAAACTGCATATGTAGGTTCTGGGCTGGAACCCTATGAATCATATTTAAGAGGACGCTGCTTTTGGCTATTGGGTGTTTTCCTTTGAACCTGTCATACATAAACTATTCAGACCGTTGAAGACCCTCCTTGGTTTTTGACAGTTCAAAATATTAAAGATGATAATGCTCGTCTGTCTCCAGAAGTCCTGGGGTTATGGACACTTCAAAATAAAGATGCTAAATATAAATATTGATTAAGGTTTGACTTAGGCTACATCCTTGTCTGAAACTACATCCTCGGGGAAAGATGTGTGTTCTTTGCTTGGCTAATGTAAGTGGATTAAATCTATGGAACAGCTCAATATTCTATCTTTCCTTGTTCCTGTAACATGTCGCCCAGCTATGATACTTAATGTGCGCATATGATCTGTGCAGGGGTTTAGTTTGAATCCAATTTAGCATCTATGAATCGCTCCTTGTTAAAATAGGCATGGATTCTCAAATTTATAATGCAACAAAACAGTCTTCCCAAATTGCTGTTGACAGGTATATTCATCTGTAGTTCTTTGGGTCAGCATGGAATAAGTCCCTCATTCCAGATATTTGGATGTATCCACAAATCCAGAGCTGTCCAGGGCATGTCAAGACATGCTGAATAATTTTAGAGTTTCAGTTTGCAACCCCAGTGCACTACATTTTGGCATATCATTTCTTATACTATCAATATCAAACGCTCTGTTGTTGTTAGCAATGTAGTTTTCCAGACATATTGTTTTGTCTGCTTACATAGTCGAAAGGTTCAGGTTGGTTTTGATGATCTATTTCAATTTGTTTTAAATCGCTTTTATCTATATTCTTATAAAGATTTACAAATTGTTGCCTCCATATAACTGGTTGGTTTTGTTTATCAGAACTAAATTTGTGCCACATTTCCCAAAATGTGTTTTAATCAGCAACATTTTCAATGTTATAGAGTTTTATTTATTAGTATCATTATAATTTCATTTCTTTTGCATAATTGTTTGTTTGTTACTTCAGGAGTTCAGGTATCTAGACCTAGTGGACTGTCTGTTTTTGGTTTGACACTCAGTTGTTTCCTAAGTATTTTTGGGTTCATTGTCATTCATTGTCAATTTCATTGATGCCCCCTTGCCTTCTATTTTCGTGCGCACGCGCTCACATGCACTCTCTCTCTCTCTCTCGCTCTCTCTCTCTCTCTCTCTCTCTCTCTCTCTCTCTCTCTCTCTCTCTCTCTCTCTCTATACTGTTGTGTGTGGGTGAGAGAGAGAGAGAGAGAGAGAGAGAGAGAGAGAGACGCTGTCTCTCTATGCTGCTGTATGGGAGTTGGAAACATGTCGCGCAGGAAACAAACCAAACCGCAGCACGTCCAGTCCAATGATTTGTCTCTTATGGAATTCATGGGTAAGTTATAAAAATACAGAAACTTATTTGCCCTTATTTACAAACAGTTCTGCTGAGTTTATCACCATGCAGTTGTTAGAGTAAGAGGGAGTAAGGATTTTGTTCATCAGAACTTGGAAACTGAACGGAGCTAACGAAAAATTGTTAAATTCCTATAATATTCCTACAGAGACTTACATTGTGTCTGTGGTACTCAACAATAGGCAGTGACCCTTGGCTACTCAATGGTATTTTAATTTCCAATAGTGTTACTATAGTATGCGGTACAATGTTCCTATGATATTCCCACATGGATGTGACTATAGAACTCAATACGAGGTTTATAGCGACCTGATGCTACGGTGTTTAATTTTCTGTGGTATCACTGTAATATTTCTTACAGCCCTGGTGGAATTTGTAATGTTGCTGTGATACTTGTGTAGTACCCTTCTATAATTTGTTATAGGATCATTGTAGTTCTTTTTCTGAAAAGGAGTTAAATCTCTTGAATTAAAACTGTTCAATAAATTTTTTTAAATATTATTTCTTCACTAGTTTTATAATTACTATGAAGATTACCGTCTTAATTAAAATGTCTTATTCTAAAACACTTTAGTAATTGGCAAAGATCACTCAGGTGAGAAATTAGTTATGATGTTGCATGGCTTTCAGTCTAATCTAAAATTGAAATATTCTGATTAGTTATTGGTCAAGTCATTTACAATAAGCTTTGAATTGACAAGAGTTTGATCATTTAGTATAAGTTAGATTCTCTTAAGGTCTGATTTCAGGCTTTACAGGTGTGCTTTGGGTCAAAGCAGTCAAGTTAACACTATGCATTGTAATCTCAATTTAAGGAATTTGTGGAGACAGTTTCACTCATTCTTTTCACTCTTCACATCAGTTTTTCCTGTAAAGAGGCCTAGTGTTAGAGAAACACACTAGTGATGTCCTATTTCAACATGTAATATTTAACTACGTAAATATTTCCTCCTTGTTTATCTGTTTCAGATGATGTCCATGTCAGTTTGGAGACGCCCCCTACAATGGACTCCTGTGCTCATGTTTGCAGCCAATGCTGTGCTGAGTTTAGTGCTCGATCAGACCTGGAACAACATCAAAGGGATTGCTCTCCAAATCCACCAGTTCTGATTGTGCATGAAAATGAGGATCTGCTGTCCAATAGCAAAACTTTCCCTGCAGCCTTATTACTGGCCAGCCCAGCAGGGGAGCAGGGTGAAACAGTTAATATCTCTGAGTTGGAATACTGTAACACTCCATCACAAGATGAAACCAAGGAGAGTGTGGAAATCAGTGATTGTTTTAGGAGCAGAAATGGCCACAGTGGTGTAGATCGCCCAGGTAGCACCAGCAGTAGCCAGGGCAGCAGTGGCACTGAACACAATGCTGAGACTGTTTTTTGTATCTCAGGTCTCCCCACATCATTACCTCAATCTGTCAACTCAGCTGATCAAGAATTCTCATGGACAAACAGCAATGTCATCATTGAAAATCTTGAAAGCACCAAAGTGGCTGTGGCTCAGTTTTCACAACAGACTCACCCCGAAGTTTGTCATAGCCAAAACAGTAAGATTGTCATATTGTCTCTGCTGCAGCAGCTCCTGGCTCTGCAAATACAGCAGATCCACCAGCTACATCTAATTGATCAGATTCGTCACCAGGTTCTGTTGTTTGCCTCTCAGAATGTAGAGAAGATATCAGAGACCCCTGTGATCTGCACTAAGGAATTATCATCTTCAAAATATGCCAATCAGCTCAAAGCTCTCAGTGCTCATCTGTCTCAGCAATTAGCTGCAGCTGCTGGTATAGCCCAGTGCCTAGCTACCCAGTCTGCTAACATAAGTGATTTCCAACAATTCAAAGACAGAGAACAGTTACAACAAAGTCATCCTGGCAGCAGAGATGTATTGTCTTGCTCAGAATCCTTACAAACTGTTGGTAAATTAATGACTTCAGCAGTTCACAAACATCTTTGCAAAAACCAGTACATACATTCTGGTTCATCCTGCTCTAGACTCAATTTCTTGCCCCAAACGAAGATGTCCTCCTTGGCATTTTGCAGTGATAGCTTTATTGACAAGACTTCAGACAACCCATACTTACCTCAGTTGCCATCTACCAGTCAGCTTAAGACTTCTAATACTATACCAAACATTGGTGCCATTGTGGAGGATCTGGATGCCTTGGCAGCCTTGGCACAACAGAGGAAATGCAAGACACCCAATCTTTCCTTTCCTAAACCAAAGATCTCTTCAAAAGATGCTTTCTTCAAACACAAATGCAGATTTTGTGCAAAAGTATGTGGGAGCGACAGTGCCTTGCAAATCCATTTGCGATCACACACTGGAGAAAGGCCATACAAGTGCAACATCTGTGGAAATAGGTTCTCCACCCGAGGAAATTTGAAGGTACACTTTCAGAGGCACAAAGAGAGGTATCCGCACATCCAGATGAATCCTTATCCTGTTCCAGAGCACCTGGACAAAATCCCAACCAGTACTGGCGTTCCTTATGGTATGTCCATGCCACCAGAGAAACCAGGTACATGCTGCCTTGTTAGCAAACCATCCCCAGCTACCATGAATGCCTCTGGTTCATTGCCACAGTTGGGCTCAACCAACCTGTCCTCTAACATCAAGAAAGAGGAGCAAACTGTCTCTATATCCATCCCCTGCACTCAAGGCATGCATTGCTTTGATTCAACAGCTAACCCTACAAGAATTGTTGACTCAGCAGAGATTGGGCAACAGAATATAAAGACAGTGAATCCTAAAAATTATGATCCTAAATCTCCTCTGAACCTTATCTCTAAAATGACACCCACAAAGCTAGAAGAATCAGTTGATCTTGTATCCAATGATGTTCCATCTGTCTACACAAATGTTAATTCATTTGAGGGAGTACATCCATTAAAAACCTCCGAGACCTCCAAACTTCAGCAGCTAGTGGAGAATATTGACAAGAAAGTGATGGACCCAAATGAGTGTGTCATCTGCCATCGTGTTCTCAGTTGTCAGAGCGCCCTTAGGATGCACTACCGGACACATACAGGGGAACGGCCTTATCGGTGTAAAGTGTGTAGCCGAGCCTTCACCACCAAAGGAAACCTGAAGACACATCAAGCTGTTCACCGTTCAACACTGTCATTGAGAGTCCAGCACTCATGCCCAATCTGCCAAAGGAAGTTCACTAATGCTGTGGTCTTGCAGCAACATGTCCGCATGCATATGGATGGTCAGATACCCAGTGGATTCCTTACAAACCAGAAATATCCAATGGATTGCAATGAGGGATTCATTGGCAAAACAAATTTCAATGACATAAAGAACTTTTCTGATGGCAATAACAAGGGCTTTTGTGATAGTGGATTGGCAAGATTTAATTCCTTGTCCATCCATTTGTCCCCATCTATATTTGATAAAAGTCCCTTTGATGCCAACAAGAAGACTAGTGACCAAGGGCCAATTGGGGATCTACAGTCCAAATGGGTCAAGACAGAGAGGCAAGAAGCAACACCTGAAGAATATTGCTGCATATACAACCTACAACCTGTTACAAATGATCAAGATATTGGAGAATTCCCCATCTCTGAAAGTTCAGCTTCCAAGCAGTCTCTGTCTCCAAATACCAAACCTACAGCTAATTTTAATACTGCAAGATTTGATGAACCATTCCAGACACTGGTCAACTCGACCACTTTGAAGCTTCGTGCATCCACTATTGTACCTGCTGACCTAAAGCTATTTAAATGGGCTAAGGATTCTCCAAGCTTGTCTCACAATCTCCGTGAAAGGGCAGTCTTTAAGAGCACTGCTTGTGATATATGTGGGAAGAATTTTGCTTGTCAAAGTGCCTTGGATATCCACTATAGAAGCCATACTAAGGAGAGACCATTTATCTGCACAACATGCAACAGGGGCTTTTCCACCAAGGGGAATCTCAAGCAACACATGCTAACACATCAAATGAGGGACCTCCCATCACGACTCTTTGAACCCTCAAATGCTAACCTTGGGTCCAACTCCAGTTTCTCAATGTTGTCCGCCGGCTCACAAGTTGTCAAGACAGAGCTGAATTCTTTCCTGAACGCTTCCACTGGTAATGGCAGGAGTTCTTCTGGTAGTTCACAGAGCTCTTCTGTTTACATGTTGCCTGTGCAGGCTACTGCACCACCTCGCCGGACACCTAAGCAGCACTACTGTAAGACTTGTGGGAAGAGCTTCTCATCCTCCAGTGCTCTGCAGATCCATGAGAGGACACACACTGGTGAAAGGCCATTTGCCTGCACTGTCTGCGGTCGGGCTTTTACAACAAAAGGAAATCTGAAGGTATGTTTCACTCACATGAACACCTATAATGACAATGATATTGGTACCTTTGAAAATCATAGTCATTTTGCCCAAAAAGCATGCACATCCAAACATCTGAGATCTTGGTACTATACTGAGAATATCAAAATAAGAAAAATAAAAAAGTCTATGGATCTAAATAGGTCAAACAAGGCCCTAACACTGCCAGGTTAGGTTCCGTTCCTGGTCAGGGCCATCAAAACTAAAAATGAATTCAATGATTCAATTCAATGAAATCAAATGAATTAATGATACCGTAAAGCTCTTAGGACAAAGGCATGTAGCAAATAGGTAAATATAATGACTGTTGCCTTGCAGGTCCATATGGGAACTCACATGTGGAACAGCACCCCTACCAGGAGAGGCCGGAGACTGTCTGTAGACAGATCACTGGCGATTATGGGAAGCCATCCTGTGAAACTCCCTGAGCCACCACAGAAGAACTCAGCTATAGTGTCTACCAATGGAGAATCCATTTACCACTTGAACCAATGCAGAGACCCTCGCTTCACGGGTTTGGCCGTAAAGACCAGTGACATTTCTGTAATTCAGAGTGGGGGCATGTCTTTCCTCTCAGGGCAAATTGGACTGAAGGAGAGGTCACTCATAGAAGGCATGGGTGTTGATTTGAGTAAACTTAACCACACAGACCACAGTGACTCTCTAATAATTTACGGAAAAAAATAATGAAATGCCTCACCGGTTATGCTGAAGATGAGAGGCAAATGGCTACCAAATGAGATAATACTTGTTTCTAATTAAGGTATAGAAAAATATTTGTAAATTTGTATGTTATGTTGTTGAGGCAGTAAATATATAGCATACATAATAAATAATATATCCAAGGAAACATTTTGTTTAGCACACAGCCTTTGTACACCATCAATTTTATAAAGATATTTTCAGTACATTCACAGCTGGAAACTGCCCAGTATATCCTGAGTCTTCTACTGTTGGTTAAGGATCTTGTTGAAGGGTGGTAAGATAATAGTCACCCACAGCTAACAACAAGCCAAGTATATTGTTAGTTCCTTCAGCCTGTGAAGATACTACAGCAACACTCGTCATTCATCTAGATGTCTACCTTGAAATAGTATCAAACTGGAGGCCAAGCTCTCACATCTGTAAAGCCGCTGCAGGGGCTGAAAAAGCAGATGGTAAGCACAGCCAATCTGCAATAACAAAAGCAAAGTCAATGTTTATCATGTTTTTAAATGTGTATTATCTGCTGTATGTTTACCTTCACTGTTCTTTTTATTTCTTACTGCTTGCCTCCGTTGCAGTTGCTTATGACTTCCCTGTGCTCACTGCTGGCCATGCCCATACGACACATGCACAACAATGCTATACACATAAAAATGTGTATACCATCATTGTCAAGCCATTTTTTACATATGTACACAAAGCATTACTGAGACACAGAGACTGACAATGTAGAACATATCCTATTGATTTTAATGTAAAAAAGTTGCATATTATAGTCAAAAATTGGGAGGGTCAAATTTAATCATGTGCAATAGCTCGTCAGATATGCAGATGAGTGTAATTTACATTTTAATATTCAAAATCAGCCAGTTTCCAAGTTATCTTTTTTTTTTTTAAGTCATACATAATTAAAATAGATATCTAACCTTACTACAGTTTCTATTTGTGATTTGCTTTGTGGCACAGTTAATATTTAGTTTTCAGAAACATCTTCAATTGATTTGGATATTGGTATTTCATTGTCAATTATGTACCCAGTTTTACTTATGATGTCAGCCTGTATGTTGCAGATATGATTTTTTTAATGGGCTTCTCATATTTAACATGAATAGTAGATTATGTAGATCATGTCAGTCATTCCAAAAAGCTTTTCTGAGACATTGAAATGAACCCCATAGGAAAAATGTTTTCCTTTCAAAAACAGAGCACAGGGTTTGACACCCCTGTGTTTCTATTTGCATAGTTTCCTAATCAGATAGAATCAATAATTTTTGCTTCTTTTTTCCTTATTTCTTGTTCTTAAAACCTCTTTGAACATGTATGGTTTCTATCCAATGACAGCAATATACTGGAGCACTTAGCCAACTGATATGACGTGTCTGTGATCATACGCCCAAAAGATTGATTTCACATTACACTTAGAGAATATCAGTGACTTGTATGAGGACTGCTAACAATGTGTTTCTTCCAGTATCTCAAAAAGCAAAAATGCTCTCTGGATAGAACAAAAAGGCCCCCAAATCACAATAAATTTCAGAGCCTTCTTAAAAACAAATATTTTTAAGCACCTATCCTACTGACAGCTTTCTTAACATGTGTAAGCAGTGCTGAAGGGGAATTAAATAATTTGAAACTGAAAATCTTAAAATCACATGCAAGCCCTTTGAAACAGTTCTTTTGATTATACTATATCATTGAAAGTAGAGAATTTCTCTACACCCCTCTTTGAGGAGGTCAGAGGTCGGGTTCAGCTCTAGAACAGCAGTGCGAGAGCTGGTATCCCTCATCCTAACCACAACTATATGGAATGGTTCGCATGTGATTTTTACAGCATTAGTTTCATACCTCATTGATCTGTCAAGCTTTGAATGCCCTAAACAGGATTTGATTAGTGAGCAGTGCAGTAAGATAGGACAGTATCTTGAACATTCCCTTTAAATTCTTGATTATTGCTTGGGCTGTTGTCTTTGTCGTTATGTGGTAGAAGAGGAAAAGGTTTACACTTCTGCTCATGAGATGCTATCATTCAATTACAGCTGATACAGATGTACAATTGAAAGTAATAAAAGGACCTTTTGTCATTTGTTTTCATTGTGTTTGTGTGTGTGTGGGTATGTGTGTTTGTGTTTATGTGTGTGCATATGCATATGACTATTCTGTTTTATTTTAATAGGTCAATCTGCAAAACATAATTATAATAATCTACGTAGTTTTAAATATAATGAGCTCAGGAGTAGATCCTTATTTAAACTGACTTACACCACAAAACCCTACTATACTGCACTGTAATTATACTGCTATACTACATTATAAGATACAACACTATACTATACTGTGCTTTCAATACTATGCAATACTATACCATAATGTACAATATATACACTACTACATTGTATACTATGCCATACTGATATTCTATATAAGATGATTCAGTACTATTCCAAGAAATGCTGTTATACTACACTATTTAATATGATAGAATATGATAACTATAGGATATATGACACAGTCCTTTACTACATTGTACTATGATACACTACATGATACAATGTAATACAATGCAATATGATGTCATATGATAAAACATCATACGATACAATAGCATGCCATATCACACTACACTGCTATGCTACACCATATCAGATAATACCACACTGTAAAATACTACATTACACTACACTACTCTATACTATATATCTAATATCTCTCTATATATCCATATATATATATATATATATATATATATATAAAATTCTGATAACCAAGTGTGCTGTATTCTAGAACAAAACTGTGCAACTTTGATTCTATCATCCCACTATCAACCTGTTGTTGAAGAGCCATCCTTTTGTCAGAGCCCAGTACACACGTCTGACAGCTAACCAGCCGTCTTCTCTTCCATTTGAATTTGAATGATGAGTATTCAGCTGGCAAAAGCAGGGCAGGCCCAAAACAAAGCCTACACAGAGCCACTCACAGATATATATCTCCTACAGACAGACATGAATCATTCGACTGCCAGTGCACATACATCACGTATGTGCTCCAGTGTACAGTTAAAATGCGTTTGTGTACATTTTTGCTGTCACAACAATCACACACAGTCATTTTTTGGGAATATGTTGATGATCACATGGTGATGATCACTTGCCATGGAACAGATAATATGCTACAGAAACACTTCTCGTCATGGATTAGAGAAGAATGATACACAAGTGGCTGTGTTTAAATAGACTATTTTAATTATTTATTAATTATAAAGCATTGTTACATTAAGTACCACTATTTACTGTCTACTAATTATTTACACCTGTTATTTGTATAAGATTGTCTCGGGATATTTTAAGTGGGTGGAGTGACTGGCTCAGGATTTGACCTCCATACTAAATTTCAACTTACTAATGATCATCCTGCACTCCACCACCAAACTTAAACTTTGGGAAAAATGTAACATGTTGGAGCATGTCCTTTGTGACTTATGACTTATCTTATGACTGTTACTGAATCAGTGAGTGGATATCAAAAAAGCAAGCACAGTATTGTCACAGTGTTCTCTCCATGTGTAATGTATTGTTTAGAGATATGTGGCATTGTGACTGTGTACATGACAGAGGCTGGGTGGGGCGTTCAGACCCACACAATGCTCCCAGCAGCTTACTTTAAAAAAAAAAAAAAGAAAAAAGAAAACTCATTGCTGGCAAACAAAGGTGCTTTTCTAATCATTGCATATTTCACTTCAAAACTGCCAGGGTCAGCATGTTGTTTGCAAGATGGCATTTCCTTTGTAAGCATTTCAGCAGTGATCACGGCACTTTTGTTACCCTAACAATGGAAATATTCAATAACAGAAGACCTGCCAAATCTGCGACGGGGCGAAAATCTCCCTCTCCCCTCCTGAACCCAACTGTCCGTTGATAACATTGTGATTATGGCTTTGTTGCAGCGACATGCCTACTGCACAGATCATTTCTGATCATAATGCAGGGGCCACCCTTTCACAGTGTGCCGGCCACATTTTGAGCCTGCTCTCCAGAGAGAGGTGGACTCAGGCTTTAGCAGTGTCCACGCTCTGATCCTTTCACATTCTGGTCTCCATAAGCAAATGCGACAGGAACGTATGGTCTTATCATCCTCTACATGTCAGTTTGTCAGGAACCACCATCTATTCTGACTTTATCTTCCTTGCAGTATCAAGCTAATAAGCATCAATTATTGAGTAAGTTGGTCCTCTCAGCTGTTTGTCCTGTCAGGGTTGCTCATTGGTTTTGATATATCTTTCCAGGTTGCTTTAATTTGCATATACCCACAAATCACTTCAGTTGTAATCAATGACACTTACTTTTCATATATGATTTGATTGTAGTTTTGCTCATATACATTGCTGTATATTTTACGTGCCTGTAACCTTTAAAGTTTGTCATGATGATTCTACTATGGACAGGTTTCTCTTGCATCAGCTTTCACACAGGATGATACCTGGAGCCTTCTCCACTAATTCAATACAAAATATACAATATCATATCATATTGAATAGTGTACTGTAGCAGTATTGTTTGGTACTGGTAGGAGATAGTACTGTATCATATCATATAGTGTGTCAGTGTGTAGTATAGCAGTATAGTACAATATAATATAGTATGGTTTTGTGGTTTAAGATCACATGAGCATTTGTAATGGACAACAGGCCTATTTCATGTATTTCACTGAGATGTGTTCAGAGATGACATGGACTGATGGTGTGTAGCGCATGAAAATGTCACAACACCTGTACAGTCCATCAAAGAAGCTGAGGGGGGAATTTCTGATGGAGGACAAGTAATCATTATCCCAAAATGGACATTATCAGCCAATGAAATTTGTACAGAGACCTACCTATGTGGTTTCAAGATATAGTAATGGTCTATGAATTTGACATGAATTTGACATTTGAATGATGAATTCCTCTGAGGTTTGACTCAACTGAGATTATTTCTGCCTCCAGAGCAGCTCTGACTCAAAGAAATGTATGAACTTCAATCTTCCATTTGCATGTTGTTGTCAAGTACCAGTGAAGCAGAGGTTCACATGCTGTATGCTATTCTTCCCTCAGGGATGGAAGGGTTAATGCCCATGTGAATGTTACTCTTCATCTTAACCTCATATTCCAACTAAATATCTGATCTGACTCCTCCACCCACTGACAACCTACATACATGTTTTCCTAAACAATTTCATGTAGCTCCTGGCTATGAGAAATAATCACCATCCTCAAGACTTTGTTTGCTGTTCATTGCCAAATGTGATACAACAGATCAAAGATGTCAACAGTGTGTAGAAAAACAATTTATTTTGCTTATGTTAATCTGCATGCAGTATTGAAGCTATGTTAGCTCCTCTGAAATCAGTTATGCCATATTTTGGTGGAAGCTGTGTTGACGTGTGGTGTCACCTGATAAAAAAGGTGAAGCCATATCCACCCAAAGGTGCTGGTCATCATGCACTCTTGTCTTTTCTGCCGTCCTCTCCCAAATAGCAAAACCTAAAGAAAGACTGCCATGACCAAAGAACTATTATGATGCAGAGACATAAACCTTTCATACTATTTATTCTGCTTTTCCAGTATGCAAAATTTTTGCATACTGGCAAAAATTGCAGTGTCTCGCCAGTTCCTGTTGATCATTTTGTTCATCTGGAACTGAGACACCTGCCTCTTATTTCTATGAAAGACTCAACAAACTCCTCCATGCATTTCTTATTTTATGCTCTTTTGGTTTCATGTGGAAAAAAAGAGGGTACGGGAGTGGATTTGTAGATGCTTTTAAGGAAAGTTATGAACATGGAAAGAGGAGGTGAGAAAGATGAAATACTGTCGTTCACATGGCTTCAATCCCACAAGAGGATAAAAGGGAATTAAACAGCTCTACCGCGATTACCGGAGAAAAAGACATTAGGGACCAGAAATACAGAAGGAGTGGAAAAAATATACAAGAATAGGCTCTGAAATCAGGAAAGAATGCATATTTTTAACCAACAGTATGTCATACAGGATCCAAACACTGCTTACCACTGCAGTGGTAAATAACAGTTACAGATGGATCTTGCATTCAAGACTGTGAAAAGTTTGTTCAATTTGTAGTGCATGTCAAAGTCTTCATAATGTGGCATAAATGCCACAGTATTATACCTTTAATGCCAGTTTGTTTGAGCTTAATGATGCAATGTGATAAAGAGTTGCATGATGATGCAAACAATGGCAAACACAATGCCGTTCCTGCTATCATGAACTATCATCAGCAACCTGTAATATAAATATGCAAATCCACTGCATGGGCATCACAGTCTTCGCTTGGGGCAGTTCATCTCCCTAAAGATTTCATTTGCATGTGGGCAGAGGAACCATGCATCATTGCATGTCATTTTGAGACCGAATATTAATCAACTGTAAGGTCTAATCTGATGCAGAACAGATTAATACACAGGATCTACAAGAAGGCCATTGAGTAACCTCTGATCTACATATTCTCTACTGCTTGAAGCGTCAAATCTCAATTCGACTATGGCATCAAAATTCATTAAGGGCTGATTTTTGTGCCGTTATCACCGGCTCACACAGTCAGTCTGTCCTGGAGATCATATACTGGCCACACCACGTAGCTGTTTCCCCTTGACTCAACCCAACCCAAAAATATACATGGACAAATGAAGTTGTTACTATATGATAGAGTGAAGGTAGATTTGAATGGAACAGCAGGCCTCCAGAAGTCAGACTCACCCATCGTCTTTATCTTCTCCAAATTTGCATATTAAAGTATAATTCCGTTTTTTTTTGTTTTGTTTTTTTTTTACCTCAGCTGTATTTTCTCATCTATTTGGGCCTAAATGGTTAATAGGCACAAAGAGTTTTGGAATCACCGCCTCATCTGCACTGCACACTTTGTCGTATGTAAGTTTGTTTTTATTTTTCTTAACTGATTCAACTTAATATTGATGGGATTAGTAATGTAAAAGTGCTGTTGGTCTGTCGTACTGATCAACCTGTGTTGCCAAAGGGCTGACATAACTGCAAGCAATGACTTGTCTAACAGTTACTTCTTAGCTCATTAATTTAAGCAACTACAAGGAGAAACAGTCCCAATTTAATACTGATGCCTCTATGTGACCTACATAAGCAAAGGAGACCATCAGCAGGAAAATTAGTTATTTCTGTACAGCTCTTCTAAGGCCGGCCACTGATCTGGTGGCAGATGAAACAACACGCAGACAGGTAGAGCCAATGTTTACTTGACATGTGGCATTGCAGCATGAGGGAGTATAAAGATGTTACGAGGACGTACGAGGATGAGTGGAGGACATTCCTCTTCATTTGATAACAAGTAAAATTAGACTTGTCTACTTCCAGACTCATTTTTAAAAAAGACGAGAGGAAAAAAAGAGAGAGCGCCTACAACTGGCGGTGGTCAAGTGAGCTAGAGATTGAACATAGAGAGCGACCAGCGGTGGCGAGAACAAAGCAGTTGAATCAGAAAAACAAAACATTATTTTCTGATATTTTGACAGCGGTTACGTTCTAAAGCACAAATACCTGCTTTATATGCAACCTAGATGTGTGAATAGTACTAGAATATATGTTACTAATTGTTTCACCATTGCCATATTACTTCTAAGTACTTTGTAGAGGCAACTGGACTTGATAGAGTTTCTAGAAGACGTTTCACCTCTCATCCAAAAGGCTTCTTCAGTTCTAACTGACTGGTTGGGAGACCCAGGTATTTACCCTCTTGCACGGTCGTTTACACCTAGAGAGTCGTTGAGGTCCCATTTGAGTCGTTGAGGTCACATGATAGTCGTTGGCCCGCCCGGTCATCATGTGGGTCGCTAGGGTCACATGAGTCATAGTGTGAATGAGTGTTGATCTTCCTAGGGAGGGACCTCAGGACTGAGTTGTAAGTGGCTGATAAATGGTGTCGTAGGCCACCTCCTCTGTTCAGTGATGGTCTTTCCAATCTGACGTAGATGGCTTCACAGACATTGCCATATTACAATTATTAATCTCATATAGTCACGAATAGATACAAAACCTCATATCTGTGTTTTAAAAAGAAAAGCAGTATTTAAAATAAATGTCTGTGTCTTTCTTTGACTCACTTCCAAAACAAATGCACACACTGACAACGATCTTTATGACAGGAGGCGGTGGTGCTCATGGGAAATGCAGTCTTTATTCGCGGGAAACACTTTCGCTTTTGTCCACAGGCGCCGCTAAAATCAACACAAACTGAAAGTTTGAATTGTTGTTCTGAATTAGAGGCATAGCATTAATTATATGAGTTACAGCTGATTTCCATTCATCCATTTTTTCCAAACTGTTGTTATCCCAGTAACAGCAGCATTTCACACACAGTGTGTATAAGCTGCAGGCTTTAAACTTCATATCCACTCCAGCAGTTGTCAAAATAAACTAACATTACCTAGTTCAGATCTGGTTGGTACATTTTTCTCTTCCTCAAGGATAAAAAAAACGGTTGACGGTATCTCAAGTATTCTTCCTTATTGTCTTTGCTAAAGACATTTATGCAACTGAAAACAGACTTTAATGACTTCCTTAATGCTCTGAGGTGCCCCTAAGGATAAAACCTTATTTATTTAAGGATATTTCCTTAGCACAGAGCTTAAGTTAAATTTGTGCAATGCATTTTTCCTAAGGAAATCTTTATACTAAAACTGCCAAGGAAAATATTTTACTTAAGATGCTTTATGCAACCGGGCACATCACTTTATTTGTTTTCAGTTTTGCATAGGGTTCAAGCAAAAAGGATTTCTAGCTGTTTTCTGAGAGTGTAGGCAGGTCAGTATCATTATTATTACCTGACACTATTTTGAGTGTAGTCAGCACACCAAAAGTATGAATCAGACTCACACAGGCACAGTACAGCATAATCAGGCACAATCTGTCGCCACATGAATATTACATCATCTCCACCAGCTGCTTTTACCTCAACAAAAATCTAGTCATGCCAAATGTGTTCCTAAAAAATTGAGTTACCTGTTATTATTTAACACACTGTATTATAATTCTGCATCCACACCATGTTGAAGAGATCATAAGTCTGACTTGACAACTCCTATTGACAACTTGAGTGTTCACATGTTTGTTCAAATTGTTGCTGAATTGTCACATTTAACACACATTTACAGGCTAATCACAAATGCTAAAGCTAACACTAGCCAGTTACAAAAGCGTAGAGAAGCTCATATAGACTGTCTGTCGGTAGTTTGCGAGATTAGCTGCGGACAGACACACACACAGACACATGGACACACATGACCAAACACGTGATCTCCTGGCTGAGATAATAACTGCTAAGCTAACCGCTGTACTCAACAGCTACACGCTGACAGCTGGGGATGCTCCAGATCCTCCGAGTCACAATTCCGGGTCCTTAGAATTCAAGATAAATGTACCTGCTCCTCCACCCCTCCTGACACCCACACATTTCCCTACTTTCCACTGTGCTACTTAAGTGTCAAACTGGCGGCATGTAATTTTTCCTGGTGGGGAAACAGTGACTTTAAAACTTAATTTCACAAATTTTGATGAGCTCAGGCTGAGAATTTACCACTTTCTATAAAGAGTTCATATGTGTACATTTCCACTGCACTCAGGGAATACAGTTTACCACTAAAAGTGACCTTTCTTTATCAAGTATATTGCTGATTGACTATTGATTTGAGGACACATCTCTCTGGACAAACACTCAGTTGCTTCAGCTGTATGTCGATCAATCTCAGCATGGTTCTGACATTTGTACATGACCTTTTTACAGGTTTACAGTTTCATATGTCTTATGTGTCAAATAAAACCATATTCATCCAAAGATACAGTGTCAGAAGCTATGTTTGCATGCACATACTAATGTGCACAGTGTTTAGTATTGTTTTTAGTAGTAGTGTTTTTAGTCTTGTTTTCTGAAACATAAGGTGCATAAACATTATAAGACGGCTTGAAAAAACAAATTATGAGCTAATGTTATACGCAGAGATATATTGACTTACTTTGCAGGAACCAGGTTGTTTTTAAAAAAAAAATCCTGATACAATATTATTATAATTTTTTTTTGTTTATTTTTGTTTTTATAAGTGTTTTACAAGTGAAGGTCATTATGTATGACTGAATCACATTCCTAACCCAAAAATTCAGTCTTGGTTTTAGACATTTAAAACATTATCAACAGTGCTCTTGCAAGTCTTGCAAATGATAGAAAGTATTTTTTCCTTACAAATTATTTGCTTGCCTACTGTGAGCATACATGTTGGACCTTAGGACATTCTAAGCATGTAAAATATGTCCTATAGGCTGTTTGTTTTAAGCATCAGTTTAAACAGTAAGTCCTGCACTATGTGTGTGAGAGGGTGTTACTGTGGAGTCTGTCTACATACAATGCATTCAGAAAGTATTCAGATCCCCTCCAGATCCCCCCTGCTGATGTTGATGCAATTGTTTAAATTATTTTTTCCTCATTAATCTACACTAAATAACTCATAAGGACAAAGTGAAAACAGAATTTTAGAATTTTTTAGAAATTTTTGCAAAGGAAAAACTGAACTATCACATTGCCTTAAGTATCCAGACCCTTTGCACCAACACTTGAAATTTAGCTCAGGTGCCTCCCATTTCTCTTAGTCATTGCTGAGATGTTTCTACACCTTGATTGGACATGATTTGGAAAGACACACATCTCACCATAGAAGGCCTCACAGCTGGCAATGCATTATCAGAGCAAAAATCAGGGGGTCAAAGGAACTGCCTGCAGAGCTCAGAGACAGGATTGTTGCAAGGCACAGATCAGGGGAAGGCTACAAAAACTTTTCTGTGGCCTCCATAATTCTCAAAGAGAAGATGTTTGTCACAACTAGGACTCCTCCAAGAGCTGGCCACCGACCAAACTGAGCAATCAGGGGAGAAGGGCCTTAGTAAGAGAGGTGACCAAGAACCCGATGCTCACTCTGA
>OMLF01010296.1:0-15485 GCA_900302615.1 Holocentrus rufus
ACTCACACCCACCCCCTCAGCTCCTCACCTTGCTGGCCTCCTCCAGCCGCACATCTCCCGGCTCTAAGAGGCTTGAAGAGTGGCAAGAGCTTTTCAGAGGATTTGATTGGATTTTTCTTGCCTCGGTCTGTGTGAAAGGAGGGGAAAAAAGTAATCCACGCAAGGAACCTTTTAGTGCCTCACAATGACGAAGGAGGTCGCGCGTGTGCTTCGGCATAGCTATCAACTTCTTGAGGAGCACATGTCAGGGAGGAGGGGTGACCTTACATAAACTGTGTTGAAAGAGAAAATACACACACACACACACTCACACACGTACACGCACACTGATTCAGGGGTTTAGAGTTCAGTCTCAAATTTAAAAGTTCTCCTTTAAATGAAGGCAGAGGCTGAACAACTGTGACTATGCCTATCCAGACCTGAGTAAAATGCACAAAATAAACCACTATTGCCAGAGGAAAAAGCATTAGGACAAGACATGTACTAAGAATCCTACAGCTGAAATTGGCTTTGTGCGAAGTTACAAGTAGAGCAGGTAGTTCAATACACAATCTACCCACTGTAGGCTTAGCAAAGCTTTGCCCTTGTCCACATCGCCTCACATTTCCCCATTAGTCCTCTTTTCAACCTTTTTAGTGCCTTCTTTCTTTCAGCCCTTTTGCTTTGGCCTTAGCAGGAGCTGACAGCAGGCCTAAACAGCCCTGAAGGCGGCAAAGGAGGAGCGGAAAAGAAACATGGAAGAGGGGGATTGGGGGATCGGCGAGTGAACAGGAAGAGGTACAGGAGAAAGAGGGAAGGCATGCATGGACACAGAGGAGGACAGAGACGGGACTCCTAATTGTCTGTTTAGAGGACTTTTGTTCTCTTGCTCAAGGCTGACAGCATGCTTCTTTATGTGCTTACTAAAAGGTCCAGTGTGTGTATTGTGTCCATGTGTGTGTCCGCGTGTGTGTGTGTGTACGCTTTACATGGCCACTAACAGGTCTCGGATCACTGGTCATGAAAAGAGCGGCTGGTAACCGTTGTGTTTCTGCCGGTGGAAGTCCGCCTTTTGATTGGTTGGCTGAGTTGGGCCGCTGCTCCAGGCAGGAAGGGTTATTTTGGACTTGTGAATGGAGGCCATGTGGGCTGTTGGGTAATCTCTGTAAAAAAAAAAAAAAAAAAGACTTGTGCACATGTGCTCGCATTCACCAAGTTATTGCACAGGTTTCTCTGTGGTGAAGATGAGGATGAGATGGGAAGAGGTCACAAGTTTAAAGACATAGACATATGTCTTCCAGATATGAAGGGACTATATAGACTTGGGTTAAATGATCACATCAGTTTGGCTATATATGATGTTGGCCTTTTACTAAAAGTCTGGTTGTCTATGGAAAGCTCTTAACCTGAAATGATCTAATGCATACATGTATGCATGGATCTGATTTGTTATTATAATTAGTAGTGATAGTATTTTTATAATAATGATGATGTTACTATTACTACTATTACTATTACTTAGTTTCCATGATTTTAATGCTGTTTCAGAGGATTTTTTACCCTTCCATAAATGAAATTCAAGTAAAACATTTTATTTTACTTTAACTTTCAATCTCAGAATATTGGCATGATCTTCAAAAAAACAAAACAAAACAAAAAAAAAAAAACATGTCAGTCTAACCCCAGTATAGATCTATGTATCTGCCTGGGCATGCATCTGTTTTCAAAGGGTTTGAATGAGTGTATGAAATCTGACATTATTGTGTTACATTATTACCATTTGACGAATATGTGATTGCTATCAGCCCTGACAGAGGCCTACCTAGCGGTCACCGCAGGGACACTGGAAGAAGCTGAGTTGGACTCGGGGGACTCAGGGATCAATAGGCTGACTGTGGAGAACCAGAGGGCTGGCTGTGATCTCCTCTGCTCAGCTGAAATAATGGCAAACCGCTCTGGTCTCCGAGGGAGTATTAGAGTATGTAGATAATGGCAAAGCGGGCTTTGAGAAGGTTAGATGTGTCTTAAATGGAGAAGTGGAGAACATCGCCTTTTTCCATGTACAAATGATGTAGCTGAATTTTGGAACACTTATTTTACTGCAAAAATTGGACCTTTGTAGATATATATGGACACAGTTGATGATAACATGATTAGTCTGTTTATGAGCCTCTATACATCTTTTCAGCATATAAGTAAATCTTTTTATCTACAGTTTTAATCCTTCTAATCAAGTGATCATTTGTTCTTGGCAGGGACAAGGGCAAATAAAGACAGATTGAAGTTTCTGTTGGAGTTCATATTTGTCTTAGAATTCATTAAAATGAACAGCATGTTAGTTCCAAGTCATTCAAATTGGATTTTTTGAAAAGCGACAGCTCTATACAGCAAATACATTTATATGCAAACTTATTTGGTGACATCACCTCAGAACTTATTTTTAGCAGCCAATTGCTGCTTTTCTTGGAAGACAGTTGGCAACACTGTGCAAATTAGCTAAATGGCAAACCTGAATGCCAGAAAAGGTGTTCTAAAAAACAACGATAACAATAACAACAACAACAACAACAACAACAACAACAACAACAATAATAATAATAATAATAATAATCGTACTACTACTACTACTACTAATAATAATAATAATAATAATAAGTATTCTTCTTCTTCTTATTATTATTATTATCATTATTATTACTATTATTAACAATAATTAATGGTGGTGAATTTGATTAAATCAAGCCCAACATGGCATACCAGGTATATCTGAAAGTTAGCAGAGTAGCCAACTAGCTTATCTAGTTATGGTTCAGTATTGTTTGTTTGAACTTGCTAAATTATAAGCTATAGGGTAAGCTAGCTAACCTAGCTTACCCTATAGCTTATAATTTAGCATGGCTTGATTGCATTTTCTCATTTTGCCTCATGTAATTAGCAACCTCCTCTCTTGCTATTTGACTTTATCACTGGTACCTCAGTTTAATGTTACTGTATATACTGGGTATGCTGTAAACTAAAATTTGAATCGGCTCTTGCCAACTGGGTAACTTCTTGCTAGATTTAGTAATGTTTCACCTCACCTAGAACCTTTATTTTGAAATAACTCTATTGACAATTTTTAAATGGACTGCATTTATATAACATTTTTCTGGTCTACTGACTTAACAATGTATGCATCATGTTCATACACTGATGGCGAAGGCTGCCATGCAAGACGCTATAACTGCTCATTAGGAGCGGTTCAGGCTTCAGTGTTTTGCTCAATGACACTTTGTCATTCTCTCTGGATCTACCATGTGGCATCAACTGGGCCTTTTAGAAACTTTTAAAGCAGCCAATAGCCACTCTCCTTGGAAAGGAGTCGGCAGCAGCGCCCCAATCTGCCAAATCCACACTGTGAAAGTAAATCTTTGTCTCTACTTCTGCAATAAAGTGTCACACAATGAAACTAAGGTAAGTAAATATACTCTTTAATCGCCCTCTGCCAGAGACTGGTATGGGTGGTTCACTGAAACAATAGAAAAGAGCATACACACCCGAGGCAGATTACAGTGTGTGTGTGCATTTGTGGTTATTGTTTAAGTACAAACGAGCAGTCTTTAAGTGTGTGTCCATTAGGTGAGGGCAGCATATGTCACAGCTCAGTCAGATGGACTTCTGTCTCAGTGGGAATATACTGCCTACAGCTGGTATCCTTAGGGACACACACACACACACACACGCACACACACTGAAACCACAAGAAAAAGACATGGAAAGCTGTCCTTCATGCTTAACCCCTTTCCAAGCAGGGATTATTTTCACCATATAATTAGGAATTCTTGGTCGCAGGGTGGTGGTATTTAACAAGAACAAAAAAAGTTCAAGTGACTTTCGTCTTGTGCTTTCTTGTGCTACTTAAATACTGTTGTGCCAACTCAAAAACAAGGCAATCCGATTAAGCGCTTCAGCGACTAATTGTTATAAAATCTTTATCTTGCTTAGCGAGAAAGAGAACTGAAAGAGAGACTAACTCTGTTAATCAATGTCATGTCAAATTTATTTACACGGCTACAATAAAGTAACTCAAAGTGCTTTGTAGACAGGATTAAAAACACTATAAAAGAGACAGTTAAAAGTTTTGGTTTAAAAACTATTAAACAGGATATTGAAAAGTTCAAGCATCAAATACGAACTTAAACGCAACAGGAAATCAAAGCCAGAAGATGCCTTGTTTTATGTTTTATATATATAATATCACAAACCAACAATTAAATGAGACTTCTGTGGGGTCCAAAACTATTGCTGTTTGCGTGTTTATGTTTATGAGAGCTTGTGTGTACTTTTGTGTTTTTTTGTATATGCGTGTCTCCTATTAAGGCCAATGAGATGAAGGCCCCGGGGACTGGCTAAATGAACAGGGTCATCAGTCTGCAGCTACTTGCTGCTGTCAGGACCAGAGTCAGGGGAAAAGAAGGGAGGAGAGGGGAGGAGAGGGGAGGAGAGGCGTGGAGGGCCTGAATTAAACAGCCCCACCATGAGTGACCTAGTTCAGTTGGGATGGGGATAATTTGGGGGATGTGGAGGAGGGACAATATTTGGGTGGAAACGAGGATATGGGGGCGACATTTGGAGGGGTGTAAGGGCTGGACTATTGACTAATGCCTGGAGCTATTGATAGTTTTTGCTCGCACTGTGGTAAAGTGAGCTGTTTCAGTAAAGACCGATCATCAGAACAGTGAGCTCAGCAAGGTGATTTAAGGATTCTGATGAATGTGGAGGAAGAAGATAACTGTTCGCCGCAGCGCGGACTATAGCTGGAATAAAATGAGCCGGATTTGGGCCACATTTTGGGAACTCTAACAGTCGGAAATCCTCCTTTGCGCTGAATAGAAATTAATCATCCAATATCCATGAAAAATAAGTGGATTTTCAAAGTATTTGAATTGCTTTTGAGGGGGAAAATTCTCCAAAACAATTCCTTCATCAACACTTGTAGGAGGGCTCCCGGTGTCCAAATGTGATGAATAGCAGATAAATACATTATGGATGTAATCTCTGCCCGAGATTAAGGGTCAAAGGGGGTGGTAATCTGGTAGTAAGAGATGGGAGAGGGAAAACTTAATCCTGAGTTCAGCCAAGCATAATACATTTTGATTAATCATACCCCACTGGCGTGATGTGACACGTAAATATGGGCTAATATATATTTTGCATTGCATTTATGCCCTGGTTTGCGGTTAGAAAAACAGAGTCAGATGGAAAACTAATGGGTCACTTGAAGCAAATGAATAAACAATGAGGAATATGAACAGAAGTCCTTTTGTTTAAATAGGAGAAAATCCTGAAAGCGTGAAATCACACAGTGACAAATGGGTTTAGGTATTGAGTCCAAACTGTTAAATCACTTTATATCCATAACAAAGTACTTTTCCAGCAGTATCGAATGGCGGCATGACGACAGCCAGAGCAAATAATTATTCCAACAAATCCTTATGAGCTGTATTTAGGATTAATTTTTCCTTATTGTAAGCCCTGGAATAAGACGGCTGTAATGTGTCTGCTGATACATCCAGAACGTCTGCAGAATATTTATGAGCCTTTGAATGAACCTGTCAATTTCACTAATGCATGCTCTATGAGCTGCAGGAGGAGGAGAAGCCATTTTTCCTTGACACCAGGGTTTATGAAAGGTGAAGCAGGAAACTGGATGGGATTACCCCCCATATCGCTCTACTCTCTCTCTCCTGCTTTAATCCCTTTGCACAGAGTATCCCTGTACAAACCCTGGATAACAGATTTATCTGGGATAACGTCCATGTTGTTACATGGTCTCCCTCCTCTCAGAGGGCAAGGGGAGCAATAATCCCCCTCTCTTTACAGCAGGGACGTTAAACAATGCTAGCAGATGTGTCTGGAAGCCTGCGGAAATGAGGGCAGACTTTTCAGCAGGTAGTCCTAATCTCTTTTTTTTTTCCTCCCTCATGTCTCTCTCTCTCACTCATACTCTCTCTCTCTCTCTCCCTCTCTCTCTCTCTCTCTCTGCACTCAGCCTCCCTCTGCCGATCTCTCTCTCTCTCTCAGCGCTGAGTGCTGGGACATTAACCTGTTGTCCTTAGTGTTTAGAGTCTGATGGTGAGACACAGTGTGTGGTGGTGGCTAGCAGCTGTGTGTGCGCGCGCGCGTGGGTGTGTAATAATGCACGGGTGTGCAAGCGTGCGTGGCTGCTTCCACCCTGGTGTAATAATACATTTTAATGACAGAAAACAGCGTGGAAAAATACATCATGCCACCAGTTCTCCTTGTAAAAAGCCAAATCAATATCGAACGCAAGGTGTTCATGCTTCAGCTGACTGCAGGGGGGATCGATACCAAAAATGCATTGAGACCCAGAGAGAGGCTCTTTGCAATTACAATTCATTATTATTCCATTAGGATGCATAGAGAAACACTGGCGTCGATACAGGCAGTCGTACAGCACCTGCGGGCTGGTTCCGGCTCCTGCGCCAGCCTCAACTGTAAATGCTCCCCGTCCTTCCCTGTGAAAAGCCTTCATCCCCTTCCACCAGGCTAATCTTGTAACTTAAAGAGGTTATAGGCTGCGGCTCAGCTGATTAGCCCAGCTCTGCTGCATTGTGGCGATGCGGCCGTGCTGATAGGGGCGCTGGCACAGGCAGCAGGGCATTAGGGCCGATTAGGGTCGGCCTAGCTAGCCCATTAAACTCCCAGCCTGCCCCTGAGCCCCGGAGGAGGCGCGCTAAGAGACATGGATCCACGCCGCGCACCACACCCGGGCGCCTCTGAGCAAGGCGTTTGAGGTTAAGAAAACACAGAGGTAAATGGGTCAGCGTCAGGTTGAGTAGCAGGAGCAGAGTGGAGAAGAATGGGCGCGGAGCGGGGATGGTGGCGCTGTGCGATCGGTGGAAAGATGGAGGGGAAGCAATCCAAAATCGACCATCTGCATAGCACTTTGAACTTGAGTCCAAGTGATGATGCAGATCTGGTTTTTATTGGTTGTGGCTTTCTGAAGGCTGATATGAATGCTGATACTTTTTGAACTGAAACTGCTGACAGTCGATCTTGAATCCCTGGTGGTTAATATCTTTAAATTGAACCATTTCACACCCTAGAATTATAAGAATCTTAGATCTGCATGAGGCACTAAAATGCTCCACTGAAACCCAGACTAACAAAATTCTTTAAGGAGAGCAACCATTAAATTATTATTGTAATTAATTAAAATGAAGAATTAATTCACAAAAGCACATGATAAATTATCAAACAAAAAAAAAACGTGCAAAGTATTTTTTTGTATCTGTGGTCAGGGGGAACCACTCTCATTATAGAGGTGGACAACACTGATTGGCTGATAAACCATATTAATAAAATCAAAAGGCAAGGCCAAATGGCATTCACTCACTATAAGGCTTCCAGGTGATATTATCATAAAATAAACATTCACTGTAGGTTTGAAAAAAAGTGCAAATAAAGAGAAAAAGTGCACAGATTTTTTACTCCATTAAAAAGCTCAGTGGACCAGTGGACCCTGACCTGTATTTCGCAAACAGCACAATAACCTCATTACAGCAACGACATGAATGGGTCAAAGAAGCACCTTGCTCATTAAAACCAAAACCATATCCACATGAAAAGACCCGAGGGCTCGCACAATGGAATAGCTGGAACACAAAACACACACACACACACACACACACACACACACAAAATGTCCCCAAAGAGGCATAAGTAGAGCTTATCCCTTCTTGGAGTGGCTGCTCTGATCTGGCGTGAACCTCACATCCCAGTTCACCCCATGGGTCACACACCTCCATGCACACAGTCTCACACACACACACACACACACATATGCACTCCACTGGGGTCCGTGTGTGTTTTCTTGGCCTGCGTGTGGATGGGTGACAGGTGGAGAAGGTGCTGGGGAGCAGTAGGTGCAGCCCTCTGCTCTGGGTGTGGCTCTGGCAACACTCAGCGATTGTACTGCCCTGCCATCCAGGGACACAGGGCTCTTTGATAAATTACATTGTAACAGCTACTGCATTACTTATTCATTTCAGTGCCAGATGAACAAACACTTCAGTGGAGTTCCATACGAAAAACTCACCATCTTCTTGTCAAAATGCAGAAGCTGTGTAGATGATGACATTAGAGATTTGTTGGCATCATTCATCCGGCGAGTCGTAGTGCAACGGTTTAACCTCATATTACCTGCTGGCCCTGTCAGCACTTTCATCACTGCTGCTCGGCTGAGCTTTCTTCAAACCCACCAAACTTTATTTAAAATTCTAGCTGAGATCCCAAGGTTTCCAAAGGTCCTGCTGAATTCCAGGGAAATGTGTTTAAAATGATGCACAAGACATGTAGATATTTTCTATTTGATGTAATGCTACAGCCATAAAACAATGGCATTTCAGCTTTGAATGTTTCTCCTCAATACAAGAGTGAACCAGCAGATACAGATTATGGATGTGACATTGTCCTACAATATGGATCAAAATGTTTTTTTTTATAACTTTTAAGCTACTTAAGGGAAAATTTAAGGGAAAATCAATTATTTAAGGGGTTAAGGAAAGTGATTATAAAGTTAAAAATGTCAGTACTCATCCAAAATATTAAATTTCCAGCATACTGTTTCAGATTAGAGGCATGTTAGAACTTTGCTCCAAACTGGACACATACGCTGAAAAATACCACGCCATATGGAGCCATTAGCAAATCTGTTTTCAGAGTGCAGTCCGATGCAGAACCACTTTAGCGTGGCCGGCAGTGATGAGAGAAGTTAATACCGGGTCCTTAGGTTTGAAATGGATGGTGAGGTCACCGGTCAGTGAGCGTGGTTCATTAGTTCGCCAGTGTGATTGGCTTGCAGGTATAGGACTTTCTGCTGGGTGACTTATGGCTGTAATTTAGCCTTGATTACATACACCATTACTTTAACTCTAATTAGGCTGTCACTCAGTGTGTGTGTGTGTGAGAGTTTGAGACAGGGTGGGGGAGCGAAGGATGCAGCACTGTAAGGATTTTGTATGTGTGGGAGTTTCTCCTGATGCTAGAGAAGTTTTGCCTGCATGGCAGCTCAGAGATTTTCCAGAAAAACATGGACCAGAAACAGAATTGCATGATCAAAAGGAAATTCCTGTTCCATCCATGTGTTCATCCAGACAGCGTCACACTTCTACAAACCTCTTCATTTCATATGTGGTGACACAGAAGCGTATTAATCAGGTTCCCCTGGCCCTGCGCTGGATAATAAATCACTGGCTCTGCTCCGGCCCTGACCCCCCAGGTCACGCTTTTATAGACGACCACTTCATCACGGAACAATCTGCCGGCCGGCCGCAGACAAAAGACACACAATCTCACCAGATGACCTTGCCTCATGATCCATGGAAGAGGGCTGGAGCATAAAATAAACAGGAAACAACAGGACGGCGTTATCAGCTTTTGTCAAATGCATGGCTTTATACGTCCATGTATGCATTTGGGTGCACGCCTCTCAGGAAATGCCTGTCCTGTCAATGTGGAATGAAAGGATACAGTGACATATAGGTGATAAGCATTATTGAAATGATCAGCCAGGTAATGATTTGCTTATTTCAGGGTCAGTTGAGCTTTGCGTACACTTCACTGATAGATGATGGGTCTTTGCCATTTATCACTGAGGGAATACCTACAGCTTGATTCTGCAGGCAAAGACCTTTAGCTCAACAGCAACTGGGGAAATTATATTTTATGACGGGACAGAATGGACTTCAATGGGAGAAAATGGAGTGCAATGATGGAAGTCCAGAGCAATTCAATGAGAACATTCCAACGGCTTTTTGGCTTTTCTGAGGAAATTAATTTGTCCAGTCTGATGGCAACGGGAGGGACTGGTCAATAAAGTGTTAATGAGACAGGAACCAACATATTGATAGAAGGGCAGAGTAATGAAATGCAAATCGTGAATCTACACTATACATGCAAAATACTTGGAACAGTTACTCTTTTAATAAAGTACATTGATGAGGTGAATTCACGTAAAAAGCAATTATCCCTTATTGATTTCCATTACTGAATCTACAGGAATCACAAAGGAGGAGGTGCAAGTGAAGAGAAGCAGATGTGTTGGAGAAGGATTTTTAAGTTCTGACCTAGTATAAATCTTGATTATACATAAAGAGCAGCAGTTCAGTATCAGGAAGCTGTCCCTAATATTTTCTACATTTAAACAGTGTATTGTCATATATCTGAAATTACCATGTTATTCTAATTACATCTGTTTACATGCTATTTTATCTGATGCATTATGTTTTGTCTCTGCACCTGGCAGAACACAGGATGGCTACACACAAGAAACTTTTAACTTTCACAGTTGTTGTTGAAAATAGTCCTGTCATGATGGAGCATCTTTTTACTCTCCCTGTGCAGGACAATGCAGCGATTTTATGACACGGGTCACATCTGCTATGGGATAATGACAGGGGTAAGCCAAATGGAACATGAAGTGTGCGTATGAGTGTGTGCGCGCGAGAGAGAGACAGTGAGTACGTGCGCACGCGGTTGTGCATGTGCACGTGTGGTTGGAAGGGGGAACTAATGAGTCTCCGATGAGCTATTATCCGTACCTTAGCTCCTCACTCTGCAATAATAAAAGCCAACATTGCAGAGCTCCCTAACCTGCAACTGCAACACAACGCGCGCCTGCTAATCCAAGCGATAAACCATCCTCCTATGATGTGCAAAACTTCCACTTGAAGCAATTATCTCAGCCCTAGATTTGCATTGCAAACACTATCCGTCATTTAGTCTCATATTAGGTCTTAACATCTTATTCCTCACTTGAACGGGTGAAAAAAATGGAGTGGAATGGAGTTATTTCAAAAGCAATTTCATTTTTCCAGAAAATGTCTTAACGCAAGTTCCAATGAGGCGCGTCCACTCACTGTTGATAACTCTGAAACGAATTCAAGCGCCAGATGTGTTTTTCCTTGTTTTAAAACGAAATGACCTGTTAAGGTGGATGTTTCTGCATAGTGTGGTGAACGTGTGTCCACTCACAGGCTCACAGTCCTTCGGGGTCAGGATCAGCGCACTCTTGGCAGCTGCAGTGTGTATGTAGCCTAATACTGTCTGACCACTAAGCCAATTATGTGATCAGTCTTAGAGTTGTCAGCTGGGTGTGATAAGCCCAGGTCCAAATGGCACAAAGGGCCCGCACTTGTTAGCCTGGTCGGCCCTAACCTGGATCCGCTGATTAGTCATAAAGGCATTATTATCTAGTTTACTATTGGATAAGAAAAGGTCGCTCTGAGTGACAACAGTGTGGCAGCATCTAAACGAATCGGTTATATTAGATAAGAGTGATAATACTATATTTGAGGTATGAGATATGATCAGTACCATCTGCCCCCTCTTCCCAGTGCAAGCACACTGGATCCATCCCAGTTTCCCCAGTAAATAATGCTGGAATTAAACCCGCCTACGGCCATGACCCTCCAATCAAACATATCTTGGGAGAGAGAGAGAGAGAGAGAGAGAGAGAGAGAGAGAGAGAGAGAGAGATCCCTGGACGCCAATCCCCATGAGATCCGTTGTGGAGAAACACAGACAGTGTAATCCCGTGGAGAGAGAGTAAGATCCCCGCAGCCCGGGCTCGGATATTAAAGCTGTATTCTCCGCTGCACGCTGCGGGGGTTGGCGAGCAGAGAGTTGCAGCATAGCCTGGATGTCACGCAAAACATAGATAGCACTGACTTGGTGTGGCTGAGTGGTTGCATTTTGGGGGGGTTGAGGAGCCGCTCGATGCGCACGGGACGCGCAAAATGAAGCGCAGGTGGAGGGGAACGGAGCGCGCTGAAAGAGGCTCTCCAAGAGTTACCGGGGTGAGTAAACGGCGTTAGAGAAGTGATGTGAGTTGAAATTCTGGTAGAATGGCACCATATTCCACATGGATCTCTGAGGGATGGCAGCTTTTCACCATAACCACCACCACCATCACCATCCGAGCGCGGACCTGCGGCGGCTCCTGCACCGGCTCACCATCGCGTCCTCATTGGGCATCCTCTGCTTCTCCCTGGTCTATCTCCTCACCGGATGCTGCGAGTCGGACCTAAGAGAAACCTCCGAGATCAAACCCCCCACGCACGAATTTCTCGTGTCGGCATGGCCGTACGAAAGAAATGGCACCAAGGACGGCGTGACAGCCACCGGCGAGGGCGCGTTGTACCCGGGGGAAACAGGCACCGGGCCACCCGGTTTGGAGACGAACAGCTCGGGGAAAGACTGGACAGCCACTCGGAGGTTACCCCAAGCCCTGATTATAGGGGTTAAAAAGGGAGGCACCAGGGCTCTGCTGGAGTTTCTGCGGCTGCACCCGGACATCCGCGCGCTGGGCTCGGAGCCGCACTTCTTCGATCGGCATTACGCACGGGGACTGGACTGGTACAGGTACGCACACACCAAAACAAATATAAGATAAGTCACTGAATCTAGTATCTGAGTGTTTAAAAAAGTCTGTCGGAGGAGTGAGATCTTTTTAGAAACTTTATTGATGCAGCAATTTTCTTAATTCTAACATAATTTTCTTGATGCATGTGGAGAGATATGCTTGGATGTTTTAAGAAATCCTGAAACAACAGAAGCTACACTAGAAACATGTGGGATTATCTCCCTCCATGGCAGATTTTCACTTGTTTTAGGAAGAACAAGATTTTAAGATCCAACGTTAGACTGAACAAGCTGTTTTCTGCAGTGCCAGCCACAGTGATGGAATCCTCACATCACGTTAACATGACAGACTTTTACTTAAAGCTTTGCTCCGTGCGTATGTAGTAAGTTCTTGCATCATTATTATATCATTATTCTATATGCTGGGGGAGCCAGTTGGGAGATTTGATCTTCTTCCGAAAGATATGAGTGTGTTGGTGTTGTTTGCATACCCAAACATATCCACAGCCATCCCAAAGAGGTTTAGGTGACAGTCAAAGAGACTCTGCCATCTGGCTATGCCAATCTGTGCATGTGTGCATACGTGTGCGTGCGTGCTTGCATGTGTGTGGGCGTGTGTCTGCCTGTGTGTGTGTGTATACTGTAGGGAGAGAGGGAGGCCTCGCTGGATGAGTTCTCACAGAGCGGCAGAGTAATCATCTCTGGAGCTGGAGCCAGATGTTACTGTTGTCATGTGTCTCTGTTCTCAGCCTCTTCCATGAAAACTTGAAAGCGCACACACACACACATACACACACACACACACAAATGAAATCCAAGGGACAAAATGTTGAATGATTCAGGGTAGTTGAAAGTGGGTGAAGCTAATGTGGACAGGCAGAGTATTTTCTGAACGGGTACAAAAGCTTTGCAGTTTGCGGGACACACTATGCTTTGATAGCATATGGGTGTGTGAGTGTGCGTGTGTGTGTGTGCGTGTGTGTTTGTGCACCTATAGATTCAAACACAGCCACAAAACATGACAGATTAAATATGAATCCAAATCTGGACTATGTGGCCTGCGGCTAGCGAGCTTACAGTATATAACAGGGGCTCAATAGTGGTATTGGCTCAGTGCTGGAGCCTCTTTGGCGTGTCAGCCCCGATTTAACCAATGACAGAGATAAAATGAAAGGATGAATTTCTGCTTTGTGGGTAGAGTTTATGTTGATGTGGCTATACACACACAGACACACACTGTGTCAAAGCTGCGGGATGTAGACAGGGGCGTTGCCAGAAAATCAGAAAATCCAGCGTAGCCCCTTTAAAATATATAAACACTCCTGTCCTCTAGTGTCACTGCCCTGTGTGTGTGTTTGTGTGTGTGTATGTGTCACACCAGGTGATTTGGATGTGACATCAGATTGGACCAGATGGGGCTTTCTGCGCGTCGAGCCACTTGACATCACTGTCAGCTCTGTCAACTGACCTCTGACCCCGGGTCACTTTAGCCTGGGAGTTAATGATGTGTTCACAGCACTTCATAATAAACAGGACTCAGACTATAGACGCCGCCAAGGAAACGGGTCCCGCCTTGTTGTCCATGCGGAAGAATAGAAAGCGGTAGAATTCCGAGATTAAAATGTATTTATGTGTGTTTGAGTCTGAGAAAATGTCATGTTAGCATTTTTGAATGTGGTATTGCCAGCTCATGCATGCCTAGTGTGCACATTAGTATGGGATGGGGGGTCAGATGTAGTGCTGAGTCTGCAATGCAGTTCTGCATTACAAGTCAAATGAGATTTTTTTTTTTTTGGACTCTATCTAGGATCAGACATACTGTATCTTCACTCAGAATCTTCTCTTAGAGGAAAACATTTAGCTTCACAAAGGGCAATTGAGATCAGACTCTCTGACAAGGCTACGCTAATGGCGTCGGGCGAGGAGATTGGATCTGGAGCAGCGCTGAGATGATGCCCCGAGATGGACTGGAAGTTCCCTCCTCGCCGCGCTCGCCGGGATCGATAGCTCTATCTCCTCGGCCTGACCTTGGGTTGACTCGAGCATTAGGGCGGTTAGCGCTGGTCAGCCCGGCTTCTGTTACAATTAGCAGGAAGCTTTATCCTACATCGGCATAATCTCCCCCACACACACACATAGACACACGGAGGTCATGTTACACACCACTCTCTCTCTCTTTCTCTCAAAGGAAGCCATTAAAATTGCTGCACTGGAAATTAATTTCACACAAGTAACATGTGGTGATGCCTTGTGAAAGAGAGGATGTGGTTGGTAGTGTGACAGGTGAATGGAAAGAGAGGAGGAGGAGAGCTACCAGGGAGGTTAACTGGGGGGAGAGGAGATAAGGGCTGGGTGAGGTGGAGGTTAAAGGGCGTAGTCAGTGTTGTCCAAACCTCACATGTCTCCGCTGACCTTTGTTTCAACCCCGGGGAGCGCCATCGGAGCCCGACTTCTTCAGGTCGAGTCCTGAAGGCAGCGATGTTGTTTTTTTTCTTTTGTACTTGAGATGTATCGATGTATTATTGATCCTGATTTACTGGCAGAGCTTTAACCTGAGAGGCCGCAGTGTTTGCTGCTCCTATTGATTTCCATCGGGTCACATGACTCGAGAAATTCATAGAGAATAAAATAAAAGGATGCAGGTACGGCCTTGTATACCAATGCTAGGCCCCCATGCATTTTGATAGGTTTTGCAAAATCATCTTTCTGTTATATTGACCATCAGTGATTTTTGGACTCAGGAAGGAACCAAAAGATCTTTTTTTATTAGTCAGTGTGCTTCCCTCTTTGATGCCTCAGTATGCTGATTTAATACTGAGAAACATGGCCTCTCAGGACATTCGGTGACGGGGAGGGAGGACAGAAATTACTCAGTCTTTTCAGACTCAGACGTCCTGATGGCAGTTAATTCATTTGCAATTCATATTGCACTCGTTAAAGGAGGCTTTTAAATTCATACCCATACACGGGGCGGCTTTTGTCCTGCGATGACACAGCACATGGCGCTTACTTGTGTTTTTTTTGTGTTTTTACATAGGAATATAATTGCCATGCAAATCGCCGAAGAATGGCTGCCAAAA